>AWOL01S0118607.1:0-13389 GCA_000715115.1 Nicotiana otophora
GGACTAGCCAACTCATATGCTCGCCACCACTGATAAGTCGCTCCCCTAAGCTGGAACGTAGTGAAAGCAACCCCACTAGACTCCGCAATACCCATAGTACGGAGGATACGGTGATACTCTTCAAGAAACCCCTGGGCATCCTATGACACCAAGCCACTGAAAGTAGGAGGGTGGTACTTCTTATACATCTCGAGCCTGAGCTGCTCCTCCTCAGAAACTGCTTCCCTAACCTCGGGCTGAACTGGAGCTACCGGTTGCACTAGTATAACTCTGGAACCTGGTCAACCTGGACCTGCTACTTTGTGGTACGAGCGGCAGGAGTCTGTGCTCCTCCCCCATCCTGAGATGTGGCAGGATCAAGTGGTATCAGCTCTGCCTGAGCCAAGGTGCCGAGCATGCTGAGAAACTAGGCGAGAGTCTCCTGAAGGGCTGGTGTGGTAACAGGCATCTCAGGTGCCTGTCCTCCAACTGTAGCTACTGGTGTCTCCTCTTTAGCAGCTCGTGCGGGTGCTCTGATTGCACCACGTGGACGTCCTCGGCCTCTACCCCGGCCCCGGCACCGGCCCCGGCCCTGGCCTCTCACGGCTTTAGCAGGGGGCGCGGGTGTCTGGTCATCTGATCCGGTTGTACGTGTTCTCACCATATGTGAGAGAATAGAAAGACAGAAGTTTAGAATCCTGAAGTCAACAATTTTGCATTACAAGGAATCAAAGAAGTAAAGTTTCTCCTAAAAGTTTCATAGCCTCCCGAAGATAAGTACAAACGTCTCTGTACCGATAAGCGAGACTCGACTAAACCTGCTTGTGACTTATAACACCAATGAACCTAGAGCTCTGATACCAACTTGTCACGACCCCAACTTTCCTACGTAGTATGTCGTGACAGCACCTAGTCTCTAAGACTAGGTAAGCCTAACAACATGCGAATAGCTGAAATGATAACTTTAAATCTCGAAGCATCAACTGTATAAAATGAAAACTACAACTCAGTATAAGTACAACTTCTAAACTCCGATAAGAAATGAGTCATAAGCTCTAGATATAATGTTGCACAATCCTATACATCACTCTCTATCAATAACATAAAGAAACAAGGAAAAGACGGGATAGAAGGGGACTCTGAGGCATGCGGACGCGGGCAGGTTACCTTGAAGTTTCCGATAAGCAAGTCACTCCACACACTAACACCGAGGCTGATAAGATGTACCTGGATCTGCACAAAATATGTACAGAAGCATAGTATGAGTACACTACAATGGTACCCAGTAAGTGTCAAGCCTAACCTCGGTAGAGTAGTGACAAGGTCATGTCAGGACCCTACNGCAGAAGTATAGTATGAGTACACTACAACGGTACCCAGTAAGTGTCAAGCCTAACCTCGGTAGAGTAGTGACAAGGTCATGTCAGGACCCTACCGGGAGTAATAAGAAACAAGGCAGAAGGTATAATGATAAAATAAATTGACAGGGAAGTGAAACAATAAGAATTTACGAAAGGTAACAACACGGAACCAAAGAAAAGCAAATACAACACGAAAGGAAGCAGGAATCTTACAAGTTAAGGAAAACAACAACAAACAATACAGCAAATAGAGAAAATTAACAGGGGCACTCCCGAGGTACTGCCTCGTAGTCCCAAAAGTAAAATATTTCACAGTCTTTCCTTATATCACCCATACGTATCAATAATAATATCTGCACGGCAGAAACCTAGTGTTATAATAACAACCGCATGGCAAAAACCTTATGCCACAATAATAACCGTACGGCAAAAACCTCGTGCCACAATAACAACCGCATGGCAGAAAACTCGTGCTACAATAACAACCACACGGCAAAAATCTTGTGCCACAATAACAACCGCACGGCAGAAACCTCGTACCATAACCAAACAATCACCTCAACATAATCAGGAAAACCAAAACTTAACAACTGAAACAATGATATTTCAAAGATAGCAATTTCAAGTAAAGAATTCTAAGGTTTAATAATGATTATGGAATCAAGAAAAGTAGGTAATTCAGCTGAGCATGTAGTACAAGCTGTAAATAAGAGGTAAGACAAATAGACACGTGAATTTAGGCTAAACATGATGGCTATACATGCTAAAGTAACTTAGTTAAGGCATAAAATGGGAAACTATTTAGCTAAAATCGGAATTTCAATATTTAGCCCGTGTACGCACTCGTCACCTCGTGTACACGGCCCTCATATATCACAAATTATCACACAGTACAAAATCCTAAGGAGAGTTTCCCCCACACAAGGTTAAACAAGTTACTTACCTCAAACCACGCTCAATGAATCAATAAGAAGGCTTTTTCCTCGATTTTCTAACTCCGAACGGCTTGAATCTAGCCAAAATAATTTCATACTATAAATATAACTATAGAAAACTAATTTAAATAATGAAATTATGACTTTAGCAAAAATTAAAAAATCGCTCCAAAAAGTTGACCCGGGACCACGTCTCGGAACGCGACCAAAATTATAAAATTCGAACACCCATTCGATATCGAGTCCAATCATACAAGAACTATCCAAATCCGACCTTATTTATTCTCTCAAAACCCAAAAACTTGGTCTAAGAAGTAAGAACTTCTAGACTTTTTCCCCAATTTTAAACTCCAAAACCATAATTTTAAGGTGTAATTAACAGTAGATTCATGGGAATTAATTAAAAATGAGTCAAGAATCCTTACCCGAATGCTTGCTCTGAAAATACCTCAAAATCTCGCCTCAATCCGAGCTTTCCAAGTCCCAAAATAAAAATGAAATCAAACCCTCGATCTTTCCCCTTTTCTGCCTGGTTATGTCGCACCTGCGACCTTACTACCGCACCTGCGGAAAAACTATCGCAGGTGCGGACTCCACTTAAGTCCAAAGGATCCGCTTCTACGGATGAGGGCTCACGCCTACGAGGCCGCTTCTGCGGGAAAAAGGATCGCACCTGCGATCAAGCCACAAGGCTATTTCCCCAGTTCCGCTTCTGCAAGGGGGACTTCTGCATCCGCGAGTCCTTTTCTGCGAACACATGATCGCACCTGCGATCCCAGCTAGGCTAGGAAAAATCCTCTCCTACGACCCATGGCTCGCATTTGCGAGCCCGCACCTGCGCCCAATCCCTCCGCGGGTGCGAAGACACCAGAAGCTGGAATTTTCAGAAAATGCACAAGTCCAAATTTGTTCCGATATCGATCCAAATCACACCCAGGGCCCCCAGGACCCCGTTCGAATATACCGACGAGTTCCAAAATACATAACGGACTTAGTCTAGGCCTTACATCACCTCAAACAACATCAAAACACGAATCGCACTCCAATTAAAGCCTAATAAACTTTTTGACTTTTAACTTGTACATTTGATGCCGAACCCTACCAAATCAAGTCCGATTGACCTTAAATTTTACACTCAAGTTATAATTGACATTAAGGACCTATTCCAACTTACGGAATCAGAATCCGACCCCGATATCAAAAAGTCCACTCCTGGTCAAACTTTCCAAAATCTTCCAACTTTCTAATTTTCGCCAATTAACGCCGAAATGACTTACGGACCTCCAAATCAACATCCGGACACACTCATAAGATCAAAATCACTCTACGGAGCTATTGGGACTGTTAAAACTCCATTTTGGAGTAGTGTTCACACATGTCAAACTACTCAACCCCTACGACTTAAATTTTTAATTCAGGGACAAAGTGTCTCATTCCACTCCGAAACTCTCCTGAACCCGACTCCCGGAAAGTCACGTAACCACAAAATAAAATAGAGGAAGCGATAAATAGGGGATCGGGGCTAGTACTCTCAAAACGACCGGCCGCGTCGTTACAGAAATTATGACAATAGACCAACAAGATGTACACAATTGACATGCATACCTCATAGTTATATGTGTTTCCATATTGATAATTTGATATGCATGTCACTTCTCTTTCTAGTACAAGTGTTCCAACACTGATTTATCCATGTTTAATCCTTAGGAACCTATAGACTGTAGTTCCTTCAAAATATTGCAAGTAAATATAATCAATCAAAATTACAATTTTACCTAAAAGATACGGGCTTAAAATATGCATGGTAGCATCACGATCAAGAATAGGACTTTACTAAATAACTAGACAAAAGGAGGAGATGTTTTGTGATCTTAATTAGTTATCCTATCTATTTAATTTGTGCATTTTGGATATTACCCCATTGTATCCCCCACCCCCCACCCCACCCCACCCCCACCCCCAAAAAATAATTTAAAAAAATGTGACTTACGTTTAATTATTTGAACGGCAGTATCTCATATCTGGATTAGAAACGTGAGCTCCACTGAGGATGGAGACAATACTCCCTCGTATCAGATATGAACGAAAAGTTAATTGAGTTTCCCGTGAGGTTAGGCCAAAGAGAACGATGCAATAAGAAATTAGAATTTTAGAAACCTTCTTAGTGAGTTGCACAAGACAAATATATGTTTAATACGAGGAGATTTTCTTCTAATATATACACTAATAATATACTATTACTATCCGCAAGGGTTGACTGAGTTGGTTGAGTGAGTGGTTTCCACGTGAACCTGGAATCGATTCCCCTCACCAGCAACCTTCTCAGCTAGAGCTCGTTGCACCGGGCTTGCCTAGTGCGGTTTACATTTCCTGTGTGGTTTGTGAGCTATTATACAGTGAACAAGTTACCTAGTGCGCACCCAAAGGGTAGAGCCTATGAGTTTCCATGGGTTGACTAAGTTGGTTGGGTGAGTGGTTTCCACATGGGAGACCTGGGATCGATTTCCTCACCAGCAACCTCGCCTCAACTAGAGCTCATTGCACCGGACTTGCCTAGTGCGGTTTACGAGCTATTGCACAGTGAGCATGTTACCTAGTGCACCCAAAGGGTAGCGGCTATGATTTTCCCGGAGAATTTTTCCAAAAAAAAAAAATAATATACGTTATATGCTACTACCTTTTTACGTTGACATGTACAACCACCTTCTCACCATCTCATGAGTCATGAACATTTATTTGACGTGCACTAATCTACTGTTGTAACTTCTACAACCACATTGCCTCCCACCATCTCATCTATCCTGAATTTCTGATGAATTTGACAAGTGAAAGTGGAAATATACCTTTCTTATATTACATTATTTCAACGAAAAGATATGAAAGTGCTGCGCATGCATACCTAATTAGGGAAATAAAAGAAATGGATTTCAACCAAGCTGTGTCTTGTCGAAATAACTTGTATACATTAATAACTGGAAAAAAATAAATTACCACTATTTTAATTAAGTCGCCTAAAAATAATAGAGGTAGCTGCTCATATTAATTAAGTTCTATTAGTAACATGTAAAATAAATTCGGCTATATGTTACAACATGTTAGATTACACTCATCGTATAAAAATACTTATACGTCTGTTTACTTTATAGTATAGATTAAATCCTTGTGAAGAGCATGTGGAGATTGTTAGGTCACTGTGCATTTCTACATTTCTGTAATAATTTTGAGTGGAAACACCACTCTAAGAATCACAATCAATTAAGAGTACTGTTTCAGTCCTATGTTTACTGTGGAGGAATTATTACAAGCTTTCAATGTTTTTCAAACTTTTGCTTTAGCAATCTCTCTAATTCCTTGAGTCAATACCACTTCTCATTACAAGGGAGACCCCATACATATGGAGGTCAGACATTCACATTAGGCGCTGCCAAATTTGGTGGTCTTTCACTTAAATCAGCAAGTTTCAAATTTTCAATTTTTAAAACCTCTCCTTATATTATGAAATTTAAAGCATCTTTACTAATTAATTGGTTATAAATGGATAAAAGATCTGAGTAAAAAAAAAAAGATAAGAAATTACTCACAAAGAGTTCTTCCTCATAAGATTTACTAAACTGAATTTGGCTTCTCAAATTACAAATAGATATGCCAATTGGACGATGAGTACTTGCTCACTGTATACTAATGAGCTTGTGAATTTCCCCTTTTTTCTGAATTTCAAAGTTGATTTGCAGCTGTGGATTTTAATTTATTAATGTAAAAGACCTCATACTATTACGGCATATCACACACTGCTACAACAATAAAGGTGTGTGTTCTATTTAGAGTTTAAGTCATGCATTTATGCTGTAAAAAGTATTTACACAATGAGGTCAAAAAGGTAATTACTGACAAACCTTAATGAGTAACGTGATAAAAATAATAATTGACCAGCTAAACTACACGAATAGCATCAAAAATTTATAATGTTGTTGCATATAACTTAAATCTTTTTAGAAATACCTACATTTTTGGAATGAAACAAAGTCATAACATGTTCATGAGTTTCTATTTTTCCTTCTTTAGATCATTCATCTGCTATAAACAGGCTGATAGTGTAACATCCTCCATGCACAAAATAATAACTCACGACGAGACATGGCTATTCACAAAGTTGGTTTCCTTGCTCTCCTCCTTCTGTTTGGTGAGTGATTTCAGTAATTCTGAAACTACAATATTGAAAGACGTATTATACATTTCTTTCTGATTTTGTTCACCTAGCTTAAACTTTCTGGCAAAGTTATTGTGTTCTAAGCTTTCTTGGAAATATTAATTATTTCGGGATATTTAAAACGAAAGAGTGAGAAACATTTTGTAAGAAGAGAGTAATACTTATAGCATGTAGAGAAAATATACTCTTTTCTTGCAATAATATTGTGATGATGCCTCTTTCATCGCATAAGAAGAGAGTAATATTTAACTTTAACTGGTTATAGCATGTTATTTTCTAAGATATAATTTAGGTTTACTATAGACGGTTTATCTGTCGTTACAAATTACTAATTTGAAAAATCTGCATCGTCAATGTACCAAAGTTTAACTGTTAACATCAGTGGCAGATATAGTGTTAAAGTGACAGGTGCAATTGAACCCATAACTTTCGACGCGAAGTATAATTTATAAAAATTCATTAAATTTGCAAAAAGTAGTAAATATGAACTCATAACTTCAAAAATATAATGGGTTTAATGCTAAAAAACTTAAATATTGAACCCATAAAATTTAAATCCTGAATTCGTTTCTGGTTAATATGGGTGCAATGTAGGAACACTTGTACTAGGAAGCAAAATGGCAACTGCAGCGGAGGAGGAGAAGTCTTGTCCTCGAGATTGCATTAGCGATGCAGCTTACATGGTTTGCCCAACTCGCCATCGACAACATAAGCTAATTGAATCCTATTGCGACAACTGTTGCACTTTACCCGAAAACTGCAAACTTTTCAAAGAGAATGGTGATCTCATATGTACTGGAACTGATTATTAGCTGTTGATTCTCGGTTGGAAGGCAACTAGCTACTTAAATATTTGCTACTTGTGTAATAAGGCCTGAGGTTATGATCCTAAGGTGCTCTCTAATGTGTCTTGGAATTTGTAATTCCTTGACTAATTAAGCTTTTACTAAGATAAAATAGTTTAATCAGCTTATATTACTGAGTGAAGTTTTTCATCTTGTTAGACTACTACAATGCTAGTTGTCACCTACCATAATCCTCCTTCTTTCTCCGCACTTGAGACCGACCATTGTTTGTGAAGCTCACATTGGCAGAGTTACAAAGAGATGACACATTCGATTTAAAAAAAAATATGGTAAACATTAAACAAAAAAAACAAGCAGAATACGTGTGGAATTTACACCAATATCAGCAGTACCCCCCACAATACTTTCAGTCACAAAGACAGCTGCAACATTGAGGTGTTGCAAACAAACTGTGATAGAAGCTAAATATGTGGTCCAGTACTAAGGACCTAGCTGTGAAGACCAACTTTCATACTTAAAACATACTAACTAGTAACTACTACGCCTCAAGCTCAAACTAGTCGGAGCAGGATGCAGAACTCTAAATCTAGCAATAAATTAGAACTGCTCCTATATCATAAAGCCATAGTTAAACCCCTGAAGATTAAAGAGAGAATTAAACCAACTACATTAAAAAAACATGCGGTATCTGTGACCAAATGATAACATATATCATCAGAGATTACACAAACTAGACGAAACAGAGTCATGTTGCACAAGCAGTGTGCTGGGCACCGAATAACTACATGTTGTTACCAGAAACTTTCTGATCCTCAATGCCAAGAGATAATCCTGATGTACGATTAAATTGGTCCCTCGTCATAAAAACTGAAGGTGGTTGCTGGTATGGTGAGCCCAAGCTTGATTCCAATATCTGATGTGTAAGTGCCNACTACTTATGTAATAAGGCCTGAGGTTATGATCCTCAGGTGATCTCTAATGTATCTTGGAATTTGTAATTCCTTGACTAATTAAGCTTTTACTAAGATAAAATAGTTTAATCAGCTTATATTACTGAGTGAAGTTTTTCATCTTGTTAGACTACTACGATGCTAGTTGTCACCTACCATAATCCTCCTTTCTCCGCACTTGAGACCGACCATTGTTTGTGAAGCTCACATTGGCAGAGTTACAAAGAGATGACACATTCGATTTAAAAAAAAATATGGTAAACATTAAACAAAAAAAAACAAGCAGAATACGTGTGGAATTTACACCAATATCAGCAGTACCCCCCACAATACTTTCAGTCACAAAGACAGCAGCAACATTGAGGTGTTGCAAACAAACTGTGATAGAAGCTAAATATGTGGTCCAGTACTAAGGACCTAGCTGTGAAGACCAACTTTCAATACTTAAAACATACTAACTAGTAACTACTACGCCCGAAATCTAGCAATAAATTAGAACCGCTCCTATATCATAAAGCCATAGTTAAACCCCTGAAGATTAAAGAGAGAATTAAACCAACTACATTAAAAAACCATGCGGTATCTGTGACCAAATGATAACATATATCATCAGAGATTACACAAACTAGACGAAACAGTCATGTTGCACAAGCAGTGTGCTGGGCACCGAATAACTACATGTTACCAGAAACTTTCTGATCCTCAATGCCAAGAGATAATCCTGATGTACGATTAAATTGGTCCCTCGTCATAAAAACTGAAGGTGGTTGCTGGTATGGTGAGCTCAAGCTTGATTCCAATATCTGATGTGTAAGTGCCACATCGTCTTTTGCAAAGGCTGCACTTGTGCCCACTCTTTGTTTCTTCGATGACCTCTCGCCGTTAGGGCTCTCCATTGGAGACGACTCTGGGCAATCAGAATCTGGAGTGAGGGGCTCATGCTGCAAGGAGAATGATTCGTCCACAGAAAGGCTCTTGGTTGGGGCATGTGCTTTTACATGCTTCTCAACATTAGGGGACTCAGATGTTGGTGCAGGAGTCCCTGGTTCACTCCTATTATCAGATTCTGGGCCATTGTCACCAGTTGGAGGAGCAGTGACCCCAGAACCAGGAACTTCTGAAAGAACTCCACTGAGCCGCTGTTGCTCTTCGATTATCTTCTTCAAATACTTCCCTTGGGCTTCTATTCTAAGTTGTAGCTGTTTCTGGACCTGTTAAAGAGCAGGAAAAAGGGCGCTGTTACCACTTTCACAAGCCTGAAACTTTTGCAGGACTTAATTAACAGTCGTCCTTCATGCAGGAAAGCATGCTGTCCAAACTTGGGGGAAGTAAAGTAGAAACAGAATTAATTATACCAAGTGAATTTTGATATTTCACAAAGGCAGAATTAAGTTATCCTATCGTATGGCCACTTCATTTGGTAGCCGTGAACTCGTGTCCATGAGCATGTCCCAACAATATGCTCAAAAATGGTCATAGATATGGGAATTTTGATCTTCTAATATAGAATAATGTCAACCTATTGCCAAAAAACCTTTCTGCTACATTTTTTGCATTATTCCTCGTGCTCATAATAGCTTTTAACCCTTGACATAACGGAAGGGTTAGTACCTCCACCACTAGAAAACAAAGGAAAGTTGGTATATTTTCGGTACATAATACCATTTCATATACAATGCAAAGATTAGTGCATATCACCCTAGTACAGTTGCTCCCTCTCATGACTTGCACGGATATAAACCCACATCTTTTTTTGATAGGTTGGATATAAACCCAGATTTTAAGAGAGACAACATACTCAGATACATTTTAATTTTCTTGAGACAAGGTAAGCAAATGAGCAAAAGATATTCTTGCAGGTCTTTGTCGAAGCGGCATATTGAAAACAAAAGGTTACTGCAAAAATTATGAAGCCAATGGTTAGCATTTGCTTATTATTTTGCATAGAGAAAGAGAAGGAACACTCCTGCTACAGAAGCAGCAAAAATAGGTTCTTCTCCACATTCCTTTGGCTGTCAATTAAATGCTCCCTAAAGACTATACCAATTATACAAAAAGCATTAAAAGAGCATACCTCCAGTTGCTCGTGCAGTCGCTTTTGCACCTCCATCTGCAGCTTTAGAGCCGTAGTGATTTCCACTCCTCTGTTAACAAGCAATTCTCTCTCGAGTCAAATATTTAAGATCCTTAAATATACAAACCACTTAGTTTTTTGAAAAAACAAGGACTGACTTTGTGGTCATTTTAGAATACAAGACTAGTGTAGATACATTCCAAGTTCATGCATTCAGAAGAATTCTACACAAGCAACAAGGGAAAATCTACTTACGATGAACCATCCAAACTTGATAGCATATCCCTCGATTCTTTCTTATCAGGTTTTTTCCCTTGCAATCACAAGACAAAAGCACATTAGTGTGTTGGCATAACTGGAGTAGAACCAACTTCATCACATCCTCAATTAATCAAGCTAGGTTCAAAATATAAGGAGTACATAACCATGACGATTTTGAATTCTATCACAGCATACCATCAGATGAGGAATCTGGAAGATATTTAGCAAGTCGATATTTCTGAGCCAACAGGAAAATAAACGAAAGTCGGTTACCATAAAAGAATAATTCAAGCACACATTTCCGAAGGATAAGTTGTACAAATAAAATATGGTGGATGATACCTGTAAATGGCTTTTTACATGGTAAATGGTTAGCCCTTGTACACCCATGACTCTAAGAACACCTTTCGGTGTAGCTCCTGAACCAGAGAAAAGAATCTCAGAAGAGTATAATAAATCAGTAAACACAAGGATACTGGATACTTCAGTTCACACCTCAAAGAGTTATTACTCCCTCCGGCGTTTTATGTAATATCTTTTGACTGGCATGGAGGATAAGATAGGTTTAGTAGTAGTTTACAACGAAATAAATGTTATGTAACAGTTGAAAAATTAGTTTGAAAGAGAAATAGTCACATTAAAGCTTAATATTGATTTACTTAAGTAAATATGAGTTTTAGAAGCTTGAAGTAGTTGTATAAAGTAGTAATACTTTTAGTTAAATTATCAGACATTTTGGGACATTCAAAATTGAAAAAGTGTAATATTAATTAGGAAGAAGGTGTATTAGTTGCCAAATCTAGATAATTTAATGATTAACTGATGGAATATCATAGATCATATAAATATACAAAATGAAACTTACGGCAACTTGCAGATTTACCAAAATTCAATTATATCTCCAATTGCAAAGATTTTAATAAAACTGTCTTTTCCTTTTTCCCCGATATGTCGCATAAAGCTAAGGCTTGAACAATTATTTAGAAAAATAACCAATACTGGGGTCAAGTGAAAGTTGGCCGCCCAATTTTTGGGACATGATTGCATTTAGGTGGTCATCTACACTCGATTATTTATGATATTTGTGTGCTTGCACACGTCTCCATGCACCTGAGTCCTGACTATAATGCTCCTAAAGGACTATTCAAAAGACAGGCATTCCAAGCCAGACCAACACAGCTGCCATGGTACAAATAGACTGGCCAAAGTGGAAGTCCAGAAACTTACTATCCGGGCCACCAAGTTGTGCGACAGCATCAACAAATCGTTCATGAAGCTCATTGGTCCAACGCAGACGTTGCTTTGAAGCAAGACTAGGATTGCTGTTGTTATTGCCTCCACTGGTCGGATCCATTGAGCCGTCATCACAGTCTAATAACTGACTATGCACTGCTGCATTGTTGTGGACTAAGCTTGAACTTGGAACGCCTTTGGGCTGATACATTTCATTTATCTACATAAAATAATGAAGCAGTCATAAAACAAAGACTTAAAAAAGTACTACAAGATTTTCAAAATCAGCAAAACAACAATAGAGCACTACTTTCTGAAATATAATACACACAAAAGAAAAAGATTTGTCCTCTTTAAATTGCTCCAGTTTTCCCTGATTCCATGTAATAAGCATTGTCACCACATACCTTTTGTTACAATTATAGTAATTCCCGGACCAACTAATCCTCCTATACCGTAGTTAACTCATCATTTATTAAAATTGTCTTAACCATCAAAGTATTCAATTTTACAGGGGCGGACCCACATGGATCTATGCGGTTGCTCCAGCACCCATTGCTTTTGACTCAGGATCTATATGTTGCTAGAGACAAGGGGAGCACCCAAGTCAGTGCATACATTGGTTAATAAGCCAGATGAAGCAGCTCTGTAATCCCCTGCGTGCAGGATTAAATCTCCTCTCAAACAGTTTGTCTTTTTCAACCGATGCTTTTTATTTCCCTTTCTTTTTACTTTATTGCTTTCCTTTTTAATTTCTTATTTCCATCTTCACTTTCTTTCCCAATTTCCATACCCACACTTCCCCCAAAAAAAATGTTTTATTTTTGTTCCTTTTGTCGTTTTCCTTTCTTTATTTGCTTTTCCTTTTCGCTTTCTTTCCCACCCAAACCCCATCTTCCCGAAACCTATGAAACTCCCTCTTCCTCAACAGTAGAACGAAACTCCTCCTACCTCCTCTGTTACAGCTCCTTTTTCCCAGATGAAACTTCACCGATCTTCTTCTCTCTCTCACTGGTCTCAGCACTTTGGCTTTTTTCTATTTGACTTTTGAGACTGAGAGACCAATCAAATATAGTTTAAAACCTTCTTTTTTGTGTGTGTGTGTGTAAATATAGAAACTTTCAATGTATGTTTAATCTAAAACTAATACTTCAGAAGCGACTTCTGATTTTTCGGAACTATTTGAGGTTGCCTATCTGAAGCCATATTCAATCTACTCTACATATCTATATCATTCGAATACTGGATTTTCAATCTAAAGATTATCTAAACTCAAATCCCCACAGGTTTCAAAATGAGCCAAATTTATATATTAGGACCAGTTATTTAACCAGCTGGTGAAATCACCCCTGGTATTACATATTGCATTTCAGCTCAAGACCAATTTATGCTGATCAGCCTTTTGCCTACTTTGAAATTGAGTATTGGAATGAATTTTTAGGATTCATATATTGAACACTGTCTCCTTTGACATTGAGGCATAGTTGTTGTTGCAGTATTGGAATATACAATAACACATCCCCAAATTTCCAAATGTTACAAATTCATAAATAACAACCCACCCTTGTAATTTGACCAGCTGT
>AWOL01S0118613.1:0-11205 GCA_000715115.1 Nicotiana otophora
GAAATAACAGCTCACTCATCCCATGATTTCCCTATACTCCTAAAGGGACATAACCTGTATCCAAAAATTTCCTTAATCGAGGCATTCTCAAACGTCACCTCTGCAAGTCATCACTGATTCCCAAGTGTACCCCAGACCAAAACACCCTTAACTCTTGGCCATACGCAAAATCAAGACAGAAATCAAACACCCAATGGTGCTTGCTACATCTCAAGTAAACTCTTCTCATCACATTTGAACAATCTGAACACATCTCGCAGTCACATCATTCTCACCACTTAGTCATCCAATCACAAATTCAACTAACAGGGACACCACCGGACATATAAGTCCCAAAAGCACATGCTCACACAACCAAAATCTCCGTGCTCAAGCTACCGTCAAAACCTGACCTCAAGTCCTCCATACTGGCCTATCATCATCATGCCAAAAGCACATCTCTCACCTTAACCATAGAATCACAAGCCTCCGGCGCATAGCCGATACCAAGCGCTCACATGCGCATACGAATGCATGGAAGGAATTCAAAGAGTTACGCTTTGTTGAATAAATACCGCCTGATAAGAAAAACGAAATATGGGAAGTATATCCTAAATGTCTTGTAGCCACTAGAAGATAGGTATGGACGTCATCATAATGATCCGCAAGACTCTACTAAACACTTGCTCATGACTTGTAGAACCTATGAACCTAGAGCTCTGATACCACCTTTTCACGACCCAAAATCCGATTAGTTGTGATGGCACCTAACCCAACCCGCTAGGTAAACCATTTAACTACTAACCAATTCCAATAATAATTAATAAATCGATTAAGTAAAGAAATATCTAGATCTTATACATTCCCCAAGGACTGGTAGTACAAATCATGAGCTTCTAAGTATAGAGTTTACAAAGCTGAAATGAAGTAAATACATCATCTGTTTGAAAAATGCTTTAACAGAGTTTTATAGATCTATGGCTACCATGAACAAGAGGCAGCTACAACCGGGACACAGGTACATATTCAAATCCTGCTCCCCTCGAACACAACAACATCAGCAGCCAATATATGCACGCAAGGTGCAGAAGTGCAGTATGAGTACACCTAACCCCATGTACTCAATACGTAACATATCTAACCTTAGGTTAAAAGTAGTGACGAACTAACACAAAGGTCGGGTCCAACACAAGTATTCCACTACAGTCCATAACAATGTAGTACAAGTAACAAAGAGGTATCTCAGAAATAAAAATGCTCAGTTCGTTCACAGTTCCAGAAAAATAGGCATTTCTTTTCAAGTATCTTAGTGAAAACCTAAATCTTTTACCGAAAATACTAAAATACGAGTAAGTTTGAAAATTGTGATTTTTCCTAAAACAATCCTTTCAACAATCAATAAGATGTTTCATTTTTTTTTATTTTCAGATAGCAAGTGTAAGATGTCTCTCTATGCCCATATGTCAAAATGTATGAGAAGTCACAAATGACGTGATACTATACATCATGAGGAAAAATGCATCTCTATGCATGTATGTCAAGTGTGCATTCCAATTGCGATGCAAATCAGTGATAAAGACCATATACATACTCTTAGAGTAAAAGTTCACTCGGTCCTCCCAGTCACTCGGCACTCGCACTCAGTAGCTACCTGCGCTCACTGGGGGGTATACAGACTCCGGATGGGCTCCTACAGCCCAAGCGCTATAATCGGTACGGATAACTCACGTGCTGCACTGACAACTCACGTGCCATAACATCAATATCTGGAATCGCACGTATAACTAAAGTGCTATTTTAAGCCAATCTAACCCGCTGAGTCGTGCAGCCCGATCCCATAATCATCCTCACATTAAGGCCGCTCGGCCTCACTCAGTCATCAATATCTCCAGTCTCTCAGGCTCACAGTGTCATGATACTAACCCGAAAATAATGATAAGCTGCATCAATAAATAACAACAGAGACTGAGATATGATATGCATGTGAATGCGTATGACTGAGGATGTAATGAAATGAAAGCAGATTGCTCAACGACAGAAATGACCTCAGTGGGTCCCAACAAGATAAGCATGTAGCCTAAACATGTCTTCTAACAAAATCACACCTCGATAACTCTAGTACATAGAGATTTCATGATTTCAGACAAGTTCAGGTAACTACACAGTACCACTTAAATAACGGAAATCACAGTTCACATGGTGCACGCCCACACACCCGTCACCTAGCAATGCGTCACCTCAAAACCAAACACATAACATGTATATTCAGGGTTCATACCCTCAGCTCCAACAGCAGAAGAGTTACTTACCTCTAACAAGCCAATACCAATGCCGAGCAAGCCAAGCGATGCTCACAATATGCCATCTCGCGTGTTCTGACCTCTGAACAGCTCAAAACTAACCAAAAACAACTCAAGTACATCAAACAATGCTAAAGGAACCAATCCCGATCAAAAAAGATCAAATCTTGAATCAAAAGCCAAAAATCGGCCAAAAGCCCAACCCGAGCCCGCACCTCGGAACCCGACAAACTTTACAATCGAACAACCCAATCAATTACGAGACCAACCATACTAGTTTCACACAAATCCGACTTCAATTCGATGTTGAAAACTCAAAATTCCATATTATAAAACTTTAGGCCAAAACCCCAAATTTCCTCTTTAAAATTCATAATCCAATTACAAATAATAAAGGTAGATTCGTGATATAAATTCAAAAATGAGTAGAGGACACTTAGACCAGTCCACAAGATGAAAAACGCTTCGAGAATCGCCTCAATCCGAGCTCCATAGCTCCCCAAATGAAGAAAGAACTAAAAACCCTCGATAATATAGCTTCTTCCCAGCAATTCCGCGTTTGCGTACTATTCGTCGCATATGCGACCACCACTTTTGCAGAAAAACTTCACTCCTGCAAAAACATAGCTTTGCCCAGCAACCCCTGCACCTGCGGTATGAAACTTCGCATCTGCGAAGACCCTCGCACCTGCCCTTCAACTCGACGCACATGCGCATCGGTGCCTGCGCCCTTTTCTCCGCTCCTGCGGGCCTCCTCTTCCAGCTCTCATCCCGCTTATGCGACTGCATTGCCACTTTTGCGACTAAATTGTCGCTTATTCGACCATCGCACCTGCAGAAACCAGCCGCAGGTGCGATCACACTAGAACTAGCAGCTTAGCAAAAATCTAAAAATGAAATAAAAGGATCCGAACCTCGTCTGAAACTGACCCGAGCCCCTCGGGACCCCGTTCGAATATGCCAACACGTTCCATAAAACAATACATACCAACTCGAGGCCTCAAAACACACATAACAATATTAAAACGACAAATCACACCTCAAATCGAAATCTATGAACTTTGAACTTTCAAATTCAATAACTCGTGCCGAAACATAGCAAATCAATTCGGAATGACTTCAAATTTTGCACACCAGTCCTAAATGACATAACAGAGCTATTCCGATTTCCAGAATCGGATTCTGACCTCGATATCATAACGTCACCCCCCCTCCCCCTCAAACTTCCGAAAAATTCAACTTTCACCATTTCAAGCCTAATTCTACTACGGACCTCCAAATAATTTTCCGGACACGCTCCTAAGTCCAAAATCACCATACGGAGCTATTAGAATAATCAGAACTCCGTTCCAGGTTCAAATTCATAAAAAGTCAAACTTGGTCAACTTTGTCAATTTAAAGCTTCAACAATGAAATCCATTCTTCCAATTCAATTTTGAATAACCTGAAAATCAAAACCGACGATTCACATAAGTCATAATGCATCATACGGAGCTACTCATGTCCACAAACTACCGAGCGAAGTTCAAATGCTTAAAACGACCGGTTGGGTCGTTACACTCTCCCCCACTTAAACATATGTTCGTCCTCGAATGTACCAAGAGTTGTTTCCAAGCCACCAAATCACTATTCCATCTTACCACGCATGCACTCGGGGGTGATCTCATGTCACCCTATCCCATATAGGTCCGATAACACAACATAACTGAAATTTCTTTATTCAATCTAGAATTTCTTATTAGATCTAATCCTCTCAACCTACACACCGTATAAGTCTGAACAAACTGTACCAAACCGCAACCATAACCCAAGTTACAATCACAGGATATACCACATAACTCAAATACCCATAGGAAATTTTTGAATCATAGTTGCTGCTCAAAACAACCCAATTCCGGTAATAAACCTCATATCTAACAAAACCTCACTCTAAAATCTTCCTACATCGCCGATAATGAAAGAACACGCAGAAATGCATAACCATTCATCCAATCAACAGTCCATGGAGCTCCATCTCCTTCAACAAGAACTATAGCCAATTACTAAACTGACTTCCGATATTATCCTTCCAAATATACCGCAATCAAATCATATAGCACCCATCCTAGATCCGACGACTTCATCTTATCGAATACGAACTACTCTACTAACACGCAACACCAATATTACCCAGAGCCACAAACCGTCCAATCCATGCACCAATAACCAAAAATCGAAATGTACTCAATCACAAAAATGACACCATCAAGAGAACCGTCCCGCAAGCTCAACGGGTACCACCACAACGCAATGCTAAGAACCTATCACACACCATAGAACCAAAACACATGAATCTAACACAAGGGACCATATCTCAGCATAACTCCGCTGCAATGCGTGACCCCATCTAAACACTGATCCATATGAAATATCTCAGCCATCATGCTCAAAATCAATAAACACGCGCAATCCGACATCAAATACTCAAAGTGCATTACCATAACCACGGAGAAGCATATGACACAATGTCACACAAAAAACGAAAGAACATAACACANAACCATACTAGTTTCACACAAATCCGACTTCAATTCGATGTTGAAAACTCAAAATTCCATATTATAAAACTTTAGGCCAAAACCCCAAATTTCCTCTTTAAAATTCACAATCCAATTACAAATAATAAAGGTAGATTCGTGATATAAATTCAAAAATGAGTAGAGGACACTTAGACCAGTCCACAAGATGAAAAACGCTTCGAGAATCGCCTCAATCCGAGCTCCATAGCTCCCCAAATGAAGAAAGAACTAAAAACCCTCGATAATATAGCTTCTTCCCAGCAATTCCGCGTTTGCGTACTATTCGTCGCATATGCGACCACCACTTTTGCAGAAAAACTTCACTCCTGCAAAAACATAGCTTTGCCCAGCAACCCCTGCACCTGCGGTATGAAACTTCGCATCTGCGAAGACCCTCGCACCTGCCCTTCAACTCGACGCACATGCGCATCGGTGCCTGCGCCCTTTTCTCCGCTCCTGCGGGCCTCCTCTTCCAGCTCTCATCCCGCTTATGCGACTGCATTGCCACTTTTGCGACTAAATTGTCGCTTATTCGACCATCGCACCTGCAGAAACCAGCCGCAGGTGCGATCACACTAGAACTAGCAGCTTAGCAAAAATCTAAAAATGAAATAAAAGGATCCGAACCTCGTCTGAAACTGACCCGAGCCCCTCGGGACCCCGTTCGAATATGCCAACACGTTCCATAAAACAATACATACCAACTCGAGGCCTCAAAACACACATAACAATATTAAAACGACAAATCACACCTCAAATCGAAATCTATGAACTTTGAACTTTCAAATTCAATAACTCGTGCCGAAACATAGCAAATCAATTCGGAATGACTTCAAATTTTGCACACCAGTACTAAATGACATAACAGAGCTATTCCGATTTCCAGAATCGGATTCTGACCTCGATATCATAACGTCACCCCCCCTCCCCCTCAAACTTCCGAAAAATTCAACTTTCACCATTTCAAGCCTAATTCTACTACGGACCTCCAAATAATTTTCCGGACACGCTCCTAAGTCCAAAATCACCATACGGAGCTATTAGAATAATCAGAACTCCGTTCCAGGTTCAAATTCATAAAAAGTCAAACTTGGTCAACTTTGTCAATTTAAAGCTTCAACAATGAAATCCATTCTTCCAATTCAATTCTGAATAACCTGAAAATCAAAACCGACGATTCACATAAGTCATAATGCATCATACGGAGCTACTCATGTCCACAAACTACCGAGCGAAGTTCAAATGCTTAAAACGACCGGTTGGGTCGTTACACTCTCCCCCACTTAAACATATGTTCGTCCTCGAATGTACCAAGAGTTGTTTCCAAGCCACCAAATCACTATTCCATCTTACCACGCATGCACTCGGGGGTGATCTCATGTCACCCTATCCCATATAGGTCCGATAACACAACATAACTGAAATTTCTTTATTCAATCTAGAATTTCTTATTAGATCTAATCCTCTCAACCTACACACCGTATAAGTCTGAACAAACTGTACCAAACCGCAACCATAACCCAAGTTACAATCACAGGATATACCACATAACTCAAATACCCATAGGAAATTTTTGAATCATAGTTGCTGCTCAAAACAACCCAATTCCGGTAATAAACCTCATATCTAACAAAACCTCACTCTAAAATCTTCCTACATCGCCGATAATGAAAGAACACGCAGAAATGCATAACCATTCATCCAATCAACAGTCCATGGAGCTCCATCTCCTTCAACAAGAACTATAGCCAATTACTAAACTGACTTCCGATATTATCCTTCCAAATATACCGCAATCAAATCATATAGCACCCATCCTAGATCCGACGACTTCATCTTATCGAATACGAACTACTCTACTAACACGCAACACCAATATTACCCAGAGCCACAAACCGTCCAATCCATGCACCAATAACCAAAAATCGAAATGTACTCAATCACAAAAATGACACCATCAAGAGAACCGTCCCGCAAGCTCAACGGGTACCACCACAACGCAATGCTAAGAACCTATCACACACCATAGAACCAAAACACATGAATCTAACACAAGGGACCATATCTCAGCATAACTCCGCTGCAATGCGTGACCCCATCTAAACACTGATCCATATGAAATATCTCAGCCATCATGCTCAAAATCAATAAACACGCGCAATCCGACATCAAATACTCAAAGTGCATTACCATAACCACGGAGAAGCATATGACACAATGTCACACAAAAAACGAAAGAACATAACACATATGCCATCAACCATGCAATACCCAATTACTCACCTCGCTCACATTTTGCTATAAAGCCCAAATAAAACCGCACCAGGTGTGCTTATAACCAACGAATAACATCTCCTTGTAGCATAGAAGAGTAACTCACGGATCATTTCCGAACACGAATAAGCTCAACAACAACTGAATGGCATATCCCTCAATAGTAGCAGTATGGAGCCAACCAATCCGGCTCGGTGTAGAATACACATCCTAATTGGGCCTATCAATGGACCCCCCAAATCAACTCCGGGCACCCACAAATGGATAAATTACCCTCTGAAAGCCCACAATGACTGAATCATATCACATACTATCATCTAGCTAGCTTCGGCCATGATTTAATAGTCCATAACCATGAAACAATCTGCTCTAGAGAACTCCCAGTCTCCAAATCAATAGAACACACGAATCACCATATCTGATCCCAACTCCACCGCTAGAATGCCTAACCCATCTCTCATACACGATCATCCCATGAGGAATACTTCTAAAATTCTTCCGTGCCACATAGAAAAATTTTAATATCAGCAGTCGATCAACTAGGAGAGTGCCGCAGTACCAGTGAAGTATCCATAAGTCAAAACACATTCCCCCTCTGAAATGTATACTCTAATCAAGCCATACCGATTAGTAATATCATTAGCCTAGTCATCTGAAACCGTTCATGATGCCTACGAATTTATGTCCTTTCCTTCAAAACTGAATTGTGACCTTGCAAATGAAAATCTCAATCCCACACAACACGACGCATCTACCATGCCATCTTGTGAAGAGTACAAGAATCTCATAATCAACTCTGAGTCACAAGCATAATACATGCCCGATCCGTCAGAAACCTTCCATTTGATCTCATCCCAGAGAAAATCCCAATACGCAACATATTCCTCATGCCAGTAGGAAATATACTTCTCGAACCGTGGTAAAAACAATTGAGAACTCTTTGAAATCTATTTGCACATAACCAAGCTATCAGAACCGAGTCTCTCTAACTCAACCCAGCCACACAGGTCGCCAAAACCCAAGAGCATTGCCACAAAACACCTGTGGAGGCTAGCCACATCGTAAGTACCCAAAACACCGATTATATCTGTTACTGTGCTAATCCAACCTATTACCACGATGTCCTATTTCTCTAAGTCCGTTCCAAATTTCCTTCAAATTGCTATTTCTCCTTGGTGGAACACCACGATCCTTAACGACAACTCACCCCACGAAACCTAGCATAGAACCGCAACGCCCTAAGGTCTATAAGCCGCCGAATTCCGTTTTAAGCACCCCAAAAGCACCACAACCGAGACATCCACTCCCAAAGACCTTATGTGAATTTAAAATTGTTCCTCTTCCCTTTTCTTATATTGAAATGTAGAATCCATAGTCATACAGAATTACCGCAAGTACCGACATCATCCAATATAAATAACTAATTCTAGTGATATTCGAATCAGAAAAAATTTCAATTGCCACTTATACATTTTTGAATCCATTAGTACCTTCTCGAGTGTCATCCACTTTGGTCAAATCTAANGGATCCAACCTATTACCACGATGTCCTATTTCTCCAAGTCCCTTCCAAATTTCATTAAAATTGTTATTTCTCCTTGGTGGAGCACCAAAATCCTTAACCACAACTCACCCCACGAAACCTAGCATAGAACTACAACGCCCTAAGGTCTATAAGCCGCCGAATTCCGTTTTAAGCACCCCAAAAGCACCACAACCGAGACATCCACTCCCAAAGACCTTATGTGAATTTAAAATTGTTCCTCTTCCCTTTTCTTATATTGAAATGTAGAATCCATAGTCATACAGAATTACCGCAAGTACCGACATCATCCAATATAAATAACTAATTCTAGTGATATTCGAATCNGTCAATTGCCACTTATACATTTTTGAATCTATTAGTACCTTCTCGAGAGTCATCCACTTCGCTCAAATCTAAGTTGCACCGCCCAAGTGGGCTGAAGGACATGTGCCCCACTAGCACAACAACACCCAAATAAGTAATCATGCCTTAATACCACCGATCAAATTCATACTCTGTGCGCACTACATCCTTCAGAAATAACAGCTCACTCATCCCATGATTTTCCTATACCTCTAAAGCGACATAACCCGTATCCCGAAATTTCCTTAATCGAGTCATTCTCGAACTTCACCTCTGCAAGTCATCACTGATTCCCAAGTANGAAATACCTTATGTGAATTTAAAATTGTTCCTTTTCCCTTTTCTTATACTGAAACGTAGAATCCATAGTCATATAGAATTATCACAAGTCCAGACACTATCCAATGTAAATAACTAATTCTAGCGATATACGAATCCGAAAAATTGTCAATTGCCACTTATACATTTTTGAATCTATTAGTACCTTCTCGAGAGTCATCCACTTCGCTCAAATCTAAGTTGCACCGCCCAAGTGGGCTGAAGGACATGTGCCCCACTAGCACAACAACACCCAAATAAGTAATCATGCCTTAATACCACCGATCAAATTCATACTCTGTGCGCACTACATCCTTCAGAAATAACAGCTCACTCATCCCATGATTTTCCTATACCTCTAAAGCGACATAACCCGTATCCCGAAATTTCCTTAATCGAGTCATTCTCGAACTTCACCTCTGCAAGTCATCACTGATTCCCAAGTATACCCCAGACCAAAACAAAATTTTGACACATAACCATGAATTGAATTGCCATTAGCAGACTCCCGCACTTGGCTCAAAATCATAAATTAAAACACTCGATAACTCACAATTTCCATACTCTATTACTGTCATAATACCGTGGTCAGTTCAACAAAAATTATTCTTAAGCTCATGTAACACCAACCATAAAATACCTCAATCGTCCGCTAAGCTTGCATTCATTCAATGAACAATCAAGTCAACTTTCTCAACCAGATTCAATTCAAATCTCATCACATACGCCCTGCTGGCAGAAAAGAAACTCTCCATTCTCATTAAAAGGAACACACCTACGTAGATTACTCCGTAGGGGATAACCCACCTGATTAACCTTAAATTGGTATATTGTTATACCCTTTTGTAGTTACAATTACTATGAAATCACTTAATCTTTCTGAGTCCAAACTCATAACACGACATGAAAATCTACTTCACTCCACAAATAAACAACATGAGAGGTCCTTCAACACACCCACAACTCTAGGCCATATGCCAAATCAAGACAGAAATCAAACACCCAATGGTGCTTTCTACATCTCAAGTAAACTCTTCTCGTCACATTCGTACAATTTGAACACATCTCGCAGTCACATCATTCTCACCACTTAGTCATCCAATCACAAATTCAACTAAAAGGGATACCACCGGACATATAAGCCCTAAAAGCACGTGCTCACACAACCGAAATCTTTCTGCTCAAGCTACCGTCAAAACCCGACCTCAAGTCCTCCGGACTGACCCATCATCAGCACCTCAACCATGAAATCACAAGCCGCCAGCGCACAACCGATACCAAGCGCTCACATGCGCATACGAATGCATGGAATGCATTCAAAGAGTTACGCTTTGCTGAATAAATACCGCCCGATAAGAAAAAAGAAATATGGGAAGTATATCCTAAATGTCTTGTAGCCACTCGAAGATAGGTATGGACGTCATCATAATGATCCGCAAGACTCTACTAAACACTTGCTCATGACTTGTAGAACCTATGAACCTAGAGCTCTGATACCACCTTTTCACGACCCAAAATCTGATTAGTTGTGATGGCACTTAACCCAACCCGCTAGGTAAATCATTTAACCACTAACAAATTCCAATAATAATTAATAAAGCGATTAAGTAATGAAATATCTAAATCTTATACATTTCCGAAGGACTGGTAGTACAAATCATGAGCTTCTAAGAATAGAGTTTACAAAGCTGAAATGAAGTAAATACATCATCTGTTTGAAAAATGCATTAACAGAGTTTTATAGATCCAAGGCTACCATTAACAAGTGGCAGCTACAACCAGGACGCAGGAACATATTCAAATCCAGCTCCTCTCGAACACAACAACATCAGCAGCCAACATCTGCACGCAAGGTGCAGAAGTGTAGTATGAGTACAACCAACCCCAT
>AWOL01S0118614.1:0-19389 GCA_000715115.1 Nicotiana otophora
GGTAAATTCCTTTAAATGGTGATTGTTGTCCTCATCAATGTTCTCTGTAGGATAGTTGCGACACTAGGGACACATGTGACAACGGTGCAAAGGCTGCCTTAAATACTTCAACTGCTTATATAACTTCCTGTTGGAAGAAAATTATATCCGAATTTGATGCTTATGAGGAAATTAAATTACAATACAAAATATGTGTTGCATATACAAAATAGTTGAATTAATTTGATTCAAAATAAGTACTACTTTCTTTTTAGAAAATTAAGAAGGTGTTAATTATTTCATTTTCAAATTTTACCATTGCTCCAATAAATTTAGTCAAATAATCCTTATGATCAATATGGTAAATAATGTTCTAATGGGTGCATAAAATCTTAAACGATATTTATTTTGAATTGAAAATAGCAACTTATTTAAATTATTCAATTTGATCTAAAAAGTAGGTGCCAAAAAAAAACATTTGTCTCCTATATACTTCTTATTTCCTAGCTAGGCTTCTATCCTGGAGTATTGGCCTTCTCAATGGGGTTACACATTAAGCTTTAATGTTATCTAAATACTTCTTTCGGTCCACTTTAATTAATTTTTTGATATGTTTTTTTATGGTCTACAATATTTAATTTTTTCAGATATCATGAAGGAATTAACCTCTTTTTTCAAAGTTGTCCTTGCAATAAAGAGCCTAGTATAATTGTTATATTTTCAATGAACAAATTAAGGTTAATATGGTCAATTTTAATGTTAATTAATGCTAAAAAATAAATTTCTTAATATGTGTGAAAACATCCAAAAAATATTAATTAAAATAAATTGAAGGGAGAAGTTTTTGCATCAAAGTGAGGGTTTTTCATCAATTGTCAACTCTGAATTTATTGCAGGTGCAACTTTTTACTTACCGGAATTAATCCAAATAGTCACTCACATAATCTCTTATATATATATATATATATATATATATAATTCATGTATAATATATATATAACTGTGTAAAATTAACTGGCTAGAAAAAGTAACAATTGAATTTCGCCGGCTATTGTGTAACAATCCCAAACTTATTTGTGATTTAACAAGCTGGATGATGCAGAATCGTAATCTAATTTTCAAAAGTGAAAAAATTGGTGTCTCTTTAATATCTGCAAATTCAATTTTTCAAAACTTTATTTTTGAAAATAAGAGGTGTTTGGATAGTAAATTTTGAGAATATTTATTGGATGCAATATGAATGTAACACTTTAACAAAACAAAAAAAAACATAAAACATACCTTTTAACCCTAACATTTTATAAGAACTATAAATTCTTCCAAATATTTACCACATTCAGTTTAGAATAATCGAGCCCACAACTGCTTACACTGGATTTAACTAAAATGGTATTAATTTTTTTGTCGGCCATTAAAATATTATATACATTATATCACATTACAATCACACAACAATCTTTTTTAATAAATTTGAAATTTATCCAAAAGGCAACATTAATTTATAAAATGGAGCAGAGAAGATAATGGAGGGATCGATAGTTGGATAAGGCAATTATGAATGGTAGGTAAAGGATCTAAATGGCGGGTTGAAGTTTTCAATGTCAATTTTTTATTTATTTATGTTTTATTTGCTACAAAAATACACCCCCAAGAGTGTATCAACTGATCCTTCGACGTCTGCACCAACTAAATCGAAAGCTTAATTCAAAAGACGAGAGTAGGCTTTAGGAAGATCACGAGTCGAACCATACTAGCAGATAGTGGGGCGATTGGTAGTTCGGACAGTGAAAGGGCTTGGAAGGCAAATTGTAGAGGGCGACTAAAAAGGAGGCTCAACCCACAAGGAGAGCTGTGAGCAAAGAGAGATTGTGAGTGAAAAGAGTAGGATGACTCTGATCTTTCCTTCTATGGAGTCGGATGCAAGCTTAACGCCTACTATCTTACTCAAAAAGAGTCAATGGGAGCAGACACATCAATAGCAGCAGAGTAGTCATGGTTTGAGATGAGAAAGGAGCATCGAGGCGGGACAAGGCGCTTTCAATGGTGATGAAAGAAGAGCAAGCAATGATCTTCTTAAGATCGATCTGCCTTAAAGTGGTCGAGGAAGTATATATTATAGCAATCGCGTTTAAAGTATAAATAAAAGGAGTGGCTTAGTGATTGATAAAATATGATGAGAATCATGAGGTACACTAGCCGAACTTAACCCCTATTATTTTGAGATTACATCCAGTATTCCGAGTTTGCCTCGATTTAGTACTGCTCTCGCAATCCGTACCGAAACAGTCCCAAATTCAATCTAAGAGGACTCAAAACATATTAGATGATTTATTCTTATTTTGATGAAATGTGTGCTAATTAACACGCGTACAACTATCATATAAAATATGTTAATAACTAGTAGTATGTGAAATGGTAGCTTCAATTAGAATCGAGTTTTGGATGAAATCCAAACGTTAAGGCAGTAAAGTGAAATTATGCTCCTAACTTGAAAGCTGTAAAGACTAAAGTGAAATTACTTCCTCACGGGGTTTTATATTTTTCCATTTGCCTTTTCTCCTTTTTCTCATATTCTCTTTGTTCCCATTTATGCTGCTTAAGAGTCGTCCCTTTCACACCATTCATTACTTATGGGCCAAAAACCATATACGTAACAGAATTTAGACCCAACGAATAATCACTTTGAATTAATATTCGTAAGCCAATCTTAGCAATCTTCTTTTTGTCTAAACAAGCAAGTAGTTTCCACATTATTTCTATAAAAATATTATAATATACTAGTGAAAAGTATTGGAAATTAGTTTAAGACATAATGATTATTGTAGTATACAAAGATCCAAGAGTTAAATTACATGTACAAATGTTGGCCGGTTTCAAATCTGCATGAAATTGCATGATTATTTGCATTGTATGGTCATTTTCTTAACCATTCTTTAATTTACTTCTCTGCTAGCTCAATGGGCTGAATTTTGCATTATACGTATGTCATGAATTTTCCTTTTACAATAAATTGAATTCATTAGATTAAAAAAAATAATTAAATAGTGACCTAAAAATCCTTCGTATGAACTATCCAATAGGCGTCAACAATTGACCAGACATTTCTAGAATAAAAGAGAATCCCCGTGCTGATGGGCCCAAATGAAACTGTCCACGAAGTTTCAAAACAGACTCATAAAAGCTTTTGACTTTTGGACCAACAAAAAAAAGGATTTAGGAAACTTACTTTCCAAAGAAAATAGGGCAACATAAAAATTGGCCAGTTTGCATATTTAATTGCATTTGCTAAGCAAAAAAAAAATAAAATTGCTTTTGTCTGCTATTATTTTGGGAAGCAACTAAAAATATATATTTCTCAAGAAAATACTACCAGTGACTTATCGATTAGAAAATTGCTTTGCTTTCATGAAGCTTTAATTTGGGCCAGAAGCCTTTTCACTTTAAGCTAAGCCCATTAGTAGAAATCCCACAAAAAAAAAAGGAGGGAAAATGACATTATACAGGCACTCTTAAAATAATAACAAAAAAAAATATATTTTTTGTATATTTATACATTTTATATGTTATATATAGAAATTGTATAAATTTTATAAATTTTTTCGACTATCGAATATAAATAGTTTCTGGCTTAAGCTAAAAGTGAAAAAAAACGCATAATCAATTCCTTTACCATATCATCAAACAAACTACAATCTCTTGATTCATACAGACCTAATGAAAAATATAATATGATAAATAAAAAAAGGACTTAGATGAGCGATATTAATTAGTTGGGATTAAGTTTCAATAATGTCAATGAGTTTATTTTAGATATAATATTTTCTAGGAATCTTTTAGTCATGCAAGAGATTTATATGCTACTAGTAAATTACAATACCTTTAAGATAAAAAATATAGTTTACCCATTGACCTTGACCCAATTCGGTGTTACACACCTCTCTACCACGGACAACATTTTACACACCTAACCTTTTAGAAGTGTGTCTGTTTGACCACTTTTTTCTAACCATGTGTGGGTCACGCATGAATAAAGTTGTGACACGTGTCACTAACTTAAAAATAGAAAAATAAAAGAATTCATCCAAGTTTTATTTAAAAAATAAAGAAAAAGAAAAGGACTCCCCACCCAACTCGTCGGAGAATCCACTCCGACCACCAATGTTGAGAGCAACCTTTGTATAATAATTTCACATTTTTCTACAAATGCACCAGGTTTTAGTTCCACAAATTCATTTGGTTCCAAATTATGACTAGAAGAGAACTTTTTTTTAGAAACACTGAATTAGCTCTCTGCTCCTCCATCTCTCCTGCACATCATCGCAGCTAACCACCACCACCATAGCTGGCACCACTCATCACATCACCTCCACATCCATTGAACCGGCAGCTTAAAATTATAATTCGAAAATTTTTGACACAGGTTCGAATTTTGACAAACCCAGCAGCTGATTCAAAAATTTAAGCCCAATAACTGTTAAAATAAATTTCAGAATAGCAACAACAATTTAATTCAGTAAACAAGCTCAACAATTCCGTTCAAACAATTTCCAATATTGTTGCGAGATTTCTCCGCCCAAACGCCGGTTCGAAAACTCAAGAAACCCCAACAATGGAGGTTCGAAACTTTCTCCTCCCAAATGACGATTCAAAAATTCGACACCACCACAAATCGTCGAAATTTCTGAATGGAAAAGGAAACGATAGAGAAGATGACTAAATTACCTTATTTGATTGAATGTTATGGTGTAAATTTGTAGATTGGGTTTTATCTTTTTTATGGGGAAGAGTTGTCGGCGAATTGCTCAGACCAGATGATCTTTTCCTTTTCTTCCTCTTGTTTTTCCTTTATTTTTGTGTTTGTTTTTTAAAATAATTTATATTTTGGTTTAATTTTTNTGACTTTTGGACCAACAAAAAAAAGGATTTAGGAAACTTACTTTCCAAAGAAAATAGGGCAACATAAAAATTGGCCAGTTTGCATATTTAATTGCATTTGCTAAGCAAAAAAAAAATAAAATTGCTTTTGTCTGCTATTATTTTGGGAAGCAACTAAAAATATATATTTCTCAAGAAAATACTACCAGTGACTTATCGATTAGAAAATTGCTTTGCTTTCATGAAGCTTTAATTTGGGCCAGAAGCCTTTTCACTTTAAGCTAAGCCCATTAGTAGAAATCCCACAAAAAAAAAAAGGGAAAAATGACATTATATAGGCGCTCTTAAAATAATAACAAAAATAAATATATTTTTTATATATTTATACATTTTATATGTTATATATAAAAATTATACAAATTTTATAAATTTTTTCGACTATCAAATATAAATAATTTCTGGCGTGAGCTAAAAGTGAAAAAAACGCATAACCAATTCCTTTACCACATCATCAAACAAACTACAATCTCTTGATTCATATAGACCTAACGAAAAATATAATATGATAAATAAAAACAGGACTTAGATGAACGATATTAATTAGTTGGGATTAAGTTTCAATAATGTCAATGAGTTTATTTTAGATATAATATTTTCTAAGAATCTTTTAGTCATGCAAGAAATTTATATGCTACTAGTAAATTACAATACCTTTAAGACAAAAAACATAGTTTACCCATTGACCTTGCACCTAAATCTCTGTTACACACCTTTCTACCACGAACAATATTTTACACACCCAACTTTTTAGAAATGTGTCAATAACACACCACTTCTGTGTTTGACCACTTTTTTCTAAACATGTGTGGGTCACGCGTGAATAAAATTGTGACACGTGTCACTAACTTAAAAATAGAAAAATAAAAGAATTCATCAAGTTTTAATTAAAAAATAAAGAAAAAGAAAAGGACTCCCCATCCAACTCGTCGGAGAATCCACTCCGACCACCAATGTCGAGAGCAACCTTTGTATAATAATTTCACATTTTTCTACAAATCCACCAGGTTTTAGTTCCACAAATTCATTTGGTTCCAAATTATGACTAGAAGAGAACTTTTTTTTAGAAACACTGAATTAGCTCTCTGCTCCCCCATCTCTCCTGCACATCATCGCAGGTGACCACCACCACCATAGCTGGCAACACTCATCACATCACCTCCACATCCATTGAACCGGCAGCTTAAAATTATAATTCGAAAATTTTTGACACAGGTTCGAATTTTGACAAATCCAGCAGCTGATTCAAAAATCTAAGCCCAATAACTGTTAAAATAAATTTCAGAATAGCAACGACAATTTAATTCAGTAAACAAGCTCAACAATTCCGTTCAAACAATTTCCAATATTGTTGCGAGATTTCTCCGCCCAAACGCCGATTAGAAAACTCAAGAAACCCCAACAATGGAGGTTCGAAACTTTCTCCTCCCAAATGACGATTCAAAAATGCGACACCACCACAAATCGTCGAAATTTCTGAATGGAAAAGGAAAAGATAGAGAAGATGACTAAATTACCTTATTTGATTGAATGTTATGGTGTAAATTTGTAGATTGGGTTTTATCTTTTTTATGGGGAAGTTGTCGGCGAATTGCTCAGACCAGATGATCTTTTCCTTTTCTTCCTCTTGTTTTTTCTTTATTTTTGTGTTTGTTTTCTAAAATAATTTATATTTTGGTTTAATTTTTGACAGATGGCACTTAAATAAGATTTTGGACAAAAAATTTAACCTTCTCACGCTCTTATTTTTTTTTGTGTTAAACAGTGTTTTAAAAGGCGTGTGCGTAAGACGAGACATTTCACATATACCTCAGCGAGACGTAAGAGGTACGGGGCGTAAGTCCCATAAGTATTTAATTTTTAATATTTTATAAAATAATATAATGACAGTAAATATTTATAAATAGGTAAAATTGCATAAATTTGAAGAAAACTATAAACATGTGAAATATATATATGTGTGTGTGCGCGCGCGCGCTCCATATGTCTCAGCGAGGCGTAAGCCCCGAGGCAGTGGGCGTATACGCCTCGCTGAAGTATATGGAGCGCGCACGCTCCATCCCCACAAAAAACTAGTCAAACAATCTATTATACGCTACTTACAAGCAATGTTTTAAAAGGCAGGAGCGTGAGGCGGGGCATTTTACTTGATATGGGGCGAGGCGTAAGCCTGGAGGAGGGGGAAGGCATAATCCCCATGGATCTTTAAAAATTTTAATTTATAAATTAATAAAATAACGTAATAACACAAAAAAAAAATATAAAATATAAATTAAAAGTTAAAAATTAAAATAAAATTAAAGGAACTCATAGAAAAAACAAACATCTAGCATGATTCTTAAGTATAACTAATGCATACAAATCACGTATAACGTCTTTAACTTTCAAATAATTAAAAATTTATAATTTCTTTAAACAAATGATCAAACTCTATATTTTACCTTCCTAAAAGTAAATAATTAATTAAATCTTATTAGTACGATAATTAAAATATTTTCACTTCATGAATAAATACAAATTAGTTTAAGATATCAAATTAATAAAAGTGTATAACAAGGAGGGACAAATGAACTAAGACAAGACCAATAACAAGTGAAGATATAAATTCACAATACTATGTCTCATTATTAAAGTTATGCTCAATTTTTATATTTCTATCGATGAATAGAACTTTTATCATTAATTTGTTAAAGAATTTTGAAGGTCAACGATATTAATTAGGAAATTCGACACGTGATTTGCGTTAGTACTATTAGGCGAGCCCCGAGCGTTGGACGTTAGGCGTGTTTAGGGCGCACGGTTGGGTGCTTGGGGCGTAAGCCTCACAGAACTAAGCCCCATACATGAGCGCAGGGCGTTTCGCAAGTGTCAAATGCCTTTTAAAACACTGGTGTTAAACACGCACATACCAGCTAAGCAAAATGGTGTGTCATTGACACACTTCTAAAATGTTGGGTGTGTAAAAAATTGCCCCGATAAAGAGGTGTGTAACAAAACTTTGAGTGCAAGGTCAATGGATAAATTATGTATTTTGCCTACCTTTAAGTACAACTTTTTATTTTGCACCAACATTGAATTAAAATAGACTTAAATGTAGGAATATAAAAAAATATGAATTTTATAATACTTATTTGAAATTGAGGCACAGTTATAATTATATAATATTGTCACTGATCAAAAGGCGTAACAGAATTCATCTTAATTACCGCGGTACAATATTGTGGGGCTGCCCGTAATGCTATACTAATGGACTAAATTATATACCACATATTGACAAGGTGGGTTGCTATGATGGTAAGCACCCTCCACTTCCAACCAAGAGGTTGTGAGTTCGAGTCACCCCAAGAGCAAGGTGGGGAGTTCTTGGAGGGAAGGATGCCGAGGGTCTATTGGAAACAGCCTCTCTACCCCAGGGTAGGGGTAAGGTCTGCGTACACACTACCCTCCCCAGACCCCACTAGTGGGATTATACTGGATTGTTGTTGTTGTATATACCACATATTCCACCTTTTAAAAGGTGTAACTAATTGAAAAAATTAAGTAGTTGTCACGATCCAATTTTCCTTCTGTTTGGGTATCGTGATAGGACCTAATCTTAGGGACTAGGTAAGACTAACATTAATTGAAACAACAACATTATTTAAATAACACTTAGCAATTTGAAATAGAAATCTCTTAAAATTTACAATTCCCAAAAACCGATAGTACAAGTCATAAGCTCTACAGAGTGTTTGCTAGAAAACTTCTAAATACAACTGTCCAGAAATAAGAATAAACAATGCAAAATAAAAACTTGAAGGTGACTCCGAAGCCTGCGAACGCAGCAGCAGGTTTACCTTGAGTCTCCACAGCAACGACCCGCACAGCTATTAACGAACAATAGCTGGATCTGCACAAAAATGTGCAGAAGTGTATAATGAGCACACCACAGCGGTGCCCAGTAAGTATCAAGACTAACCTCGGTGGAGTAGTGACGATTGACGAGGAACAGTCAAGACACCTACTAGTCTAATAAACTGAACAAGTATAAGTATATGAACAACAAAAAAATGATGTCTACATAAAGACTATACAATATGGCTCACAATACAGTAATATAAATAAGAAAGAAAACAAAAAGTATCAACGGAATACCATAAAAATGACACAAAAAAGTAAATGGAACACAACCTAAATCCGCAATCACAAATACAGCAAGGACAAGTAATAACTCTGTAACTATAACCGTTTTTACATAAGGTTTTAGTCATCAAACTCCACGAAGTACCGAACCTCGAACAAAATCACAACTCACGGGTCTCAATACCTGAACCCTAACACTTGGCATCCTGTGCCTCATAACACTTCATAACCGCACTGGCGACTCACGTGCCAATAGAGTCATTTTCACATAGAAGGCAAGTAAACAAGAGTGAGCATCTATGCTCAACAATATCAAGAACACCTCTTATCCGATAAGGGTGCTTAATTACGTTTATACTTGTGCAAGTGTCCTAACATAGTCCATACCAGCAAATAAGCATAAGGTAAAAGAACGGACAACATATAGAATAATTTCTCTCAGCTTTCACTAGATAAAGCTCACACAGGTAAGTGTACCACTACACAATATCAACAACAAGAATGCCCCCAGACAATCACAAATCATCATAAATCAATCCCTGACACAACACACCTTGTCTCGCCACGTACGCAATAATAAAATAAGTGCCCGCCTTGTCTTTTCACTTGTACATAACAATGTTCCCACCTTGTTTCGCCACATGCGCAACCCATATATATATATATATATATATATATATATATCACACCGCATGTGCAAATATCAATAGTAACAATGGCACGACAGAAACCTCGTGCAACCCCATAATAATAACCGTACGGCAGAAACCTCGTGCGTCACAATAACAACAACCGCATGACAGAAACCTCGTGCATCACAATAATAAGTTCAACAGCAACAATGACAATAATACAAGGATACGACAAATACGTCAACTCAGAAATTCCAGAACTCAAGGAAGCGGAAGAACTAATTAACAAGGAGTTGCCACAATAGAGAACACTAATCATAATAAGAACAGCTCAACAAGGGAGAAAATAATGTGTAACAACGGTCCCACAAAGTACTGTTCAATAACGCGAGAGATATCACGAGTCAATAATTGCAATAAGTATAAGTCAACTAAGATATAGGATATCTAAACTCCTTTTAAGGCAAAATGTATAGTTCGACAACGAGGGAGCTAACGCTTGCGAATAATTCCAACAAGGATAAGTCAACTAAAATATAGGATATCTAAACTTCTTATAAGGCTGGGCAAGCACAAAAGAGACACAACAACTTCAATTAAGGATAAATGGTATAAAGAAAATCATAGCCTCAATTAAGGATGAACAATTACAGAAGAGATAATTATAACTTCAGATAAAGATAAGCAGTTAGGGAAAAAACAACACTGCCGCGCCCCATTTTCTCGCGAAAGCGGGCTTCGACGTGCGACAACTCTTTTAAATGGGTATTAAAAGAGAAGAGTCGCCACCTAATAATTTTAAGGTGCGTTAGGGCAGCTATTATGCAGATAACTCTGTTTGACTAGTCAACGCCACCAAAGATCGGGTAAGGGCTGAAGTTACCTCAAAGAGAAGGTGTTAAGCACTCCTCGAGGTCCACAACTGTTGGTCCCGGCCGAACTTAAGATTATGTGGATTACGATTAAGCTAGGTGATCAAGTAAACAAAGGGAATTCAGAAGTCAAATCACTTTATTACAACATGATTAATACAGATCTTAGTGCGAATATAGGGATATGACTATTTAGATCTAATAACAACATATAAGGAGGGGGGGGGTTCCTAAGTTTTTTAGCCTAAAGGATCACCATGTACAACATAAATAATATTTTTAACTCCCTCAAGATGGAGTGTTACTCATATTATTCAGCGGGCACAAACTATCATCTCATGCTACCCGATTACTATGTTAAAGTTGTTACCTAAAAGCATTCTAATTCAATTATAGGTTGTACCTTATGTGTGCACTACCCGTCTCATACCTATGGTCCAGGAGGTATTGGAACTTTACTTTGGATGGTTCCAGACCTAACTTAGGCTGCTCAGAAATGTCAAAACTAGGCGACATACAAAACACATTGGACTTCACATATAGGCAGTCAAGGCTCAAGTTTGCCTCCACACTTAAGCAACAAATGCACGCAAGACAAATTGTATGTTGAGCAGTTCAGAATTCAGAACTTAGATCCCTATAGACATGATTTCTATATGATAAGGCGTTAAGGCATGCAAGCAGTTTCAGAAACCAAGCGTCACCCATAGACAGGACTGTATAGTTGTCGCATATTGATTGTTGAAATTGCAGATTTTCAGTTATTAACCCTGTTGTGTTCGGGTGACTTATGCAGTAAGGAGTAATAAAAACCATTGGAAGAAGCCCAAAATTACTCACACTTTTGATAGTGGTATAAGTGAACAATAAGCAATGTTGAGAAGGTAATCATTAACAGTTATTAAGGCGAAAAGTGGTATCCTATAGACAGGATTCTAACGATTAGCACTTGGGAACCTGATTTTATTGTTATACTTTAACCTTATAGGCAGGTTCTCCAAATGAACAATGTGATGCAATAACAAATGAAATAATTAGAGTCCTATAGGCATGATCTCTAGTGGATATGCTGCAGCAATGCAAATTAAAGGAAAGTTCAACGGTATTTATTTCCTATGGGCAGGTTTTCTAACAACATGTAGCAACAAGGATAATTAAAGCATTTGAGTTCATGCTTTGCTAGTAGACAAATAGTACAAGTATGTGCGCTTCTCCTAATGGCATGATTTCTATAGTGTGCATAGAGTGAACGACATATATAGCAAACATATCATTCAGTCCTATAAGCATGTTATCTACCCATCGCATATTAACATTAGGATCTAACCCATCCCCTTTTACTAACAACCCCAATCGTTTATACAAAGGATATTATTACAGGCCCAATAATGAATAAAGTAACAATATTACATAACGGTAGACAAGCCTATAGTAGGCCCAAATAAAATAACTAGATACCCAGCCTTACTGGGACTTCATTACTTCTGGCATAGCATACTTTTAGTCCTTCAATAAAGAACTATACGATCACAGATCCATAGGGGAGTTCAGACCCCTTTCAATGAGCCACAGTACCAAGTGTTGCACCACTTGGAACAACCAATATAGAACACAATGCATGATAGGGAAGTAGAGTATCGGGGATAGTTTTGGAGGTTAAAGGAATGACTAGGACCAAGCCCCAGTGCGTCAGAACTCACAAGGGCCTCAATTGGACCCCGAGCAGTGCTCACACTAGGGAGGCCAACAATAGAACATAGGTAGCCTTGGCTTTCATCCGGCTAAGAATAGGAATTTAGAATATCAGAGTAACAAGTAAGGAGAGTGAACAGAAACCACCAGACTGAGCATACATCACAACTGGTCAAGTAGCCCAGTAAATTTAGCAAGGTTCACATAGCCAAAGTATCACGTAGACAACCATCATAGGAATTAGGAGAAGAAACAGGTTTGCAGACATACATAAGTTGCATGAAGTTGAACTGGTTGAAACCTAAGGGTCTAAATTAAGTTAAGTCTAACCTAATGCAATATTAATCAATACTTAGCCATGATGGAGGGATACACACATTGATAATCACAGAAAGGATAGAATAAAAAATGAACCAAGGCATACTGGAAAAGTATTAGCGTAGGATCAAAGTCCTAGTCAATAGAAAATATAGTGTTTGTCTTTTAGAAAATCAGGATGGCATGAAACAAGTTTAGAGCAGATTTTAGGGCAGCATTCCGTAGAGTTAGGGCTAATACACAAAGAGAATTCCAATATACACAGAACTCAGTACCAAAAGGTTTATTCAAGTAAAGGGGGATTTCCATAGAGTTAGGGTAATATCTAAACACAATAGGCAGAAATTGGTAACTTAACAGCATACAATCATAATAGTCAAGCTCATGTTGAAGTGGACTGCTATTGAAGTCCAAAACTAAACATATTAAGATGCTACAGGGTACATAACCCATCTTAGAAGACAAGAGATCACATAGTGCAAATCATAGAGAAGCATAACACAAACAGTAGGTTATCTCATGCATTTAATTAACACAGACTGACATCAAAATGTTGAACATTATCATAATTGAATCATGCTCATGCAAGTCCAAACATATATTGCAAAAGAAGGAGGGAAATTGAACATTGCAAGAGTTTAGACACTAACCAGTAACAGAATCAAAGAATGAAGAGTGTAATAGAAAAACTCCAAATCTCTGATACTTTAGAGTTCACAAGAGCCTCGAGAATGGGCTCCGAGTAGTGCTTGCACCGAAGGAGATTGATCAATAATTTAGAGAGTGTTCGAGTGTAGCAGTGAGTGAGTGAGTGAGTGAGTGAGAGAAGGGAGTAGTGAAAACAGTAGCAGGGATGAGGAGTAGCAGGGATGAGGATATTCAAAAGGTCTCTTCAAGGGGTTTTAGGGGAGGGGTTTATATATTAGCAGATTTATCACATAAAATAGGGAAACACGGTAAATTAAACACAGAATAAGGAAAATATGGCATGCCAGAATCAATTAGAGTCAATTTAAGGCAAATAATACATAGAAGGAAGTTCAGTAAATTAAACGGAGAATAAGAAAAAATAACATACAAATAACATTAAAATAAGGGAATACAGTAGATTGACCAGAGAATAAGGAAAATATCATACGAAAATCAATTAAAGTCAGTCTTAGGGCAAATAAAAGTAAAAATAGAAAAATACGGTGGGTTAAATAGAAATAAGGAAAATATCGGTTAAACACGAGAAATGGAAGAGTATCAATCGAAAATCAGTAAAGAATAAAGGAAAATCCCGAACCCTAGTTAAAAAGGAAAGCACAAAATCGAAAATCGCACTGAATCGGACCATATAGCCTGATAGTGAGTGCATATAGACGGAATATCATCTAAATCTCAAAGGTTGAAGGCGGTGGAATCTGATTTGAGGACTGGTACTTGCCAAAATTGGGGCAAGTACTATGTAACACCATAGTCTTGCGAATAATACTGAGGTAACACATAAAAGGCAAGAGAATCATGGAAGGAATCCATGATTGAGATGGATTCGGAGAAGATTGAAAGGGCGGCTGGGGTTTCGGTGGGAGAGAGGGGAGAGGATTTTAGGACGGCGGTTCAAGAGGGAATGAGGATTAGGGTTAGGGGTTAGAATAATAAAAGGGGGGATTGATTGTGGGCCGTTGATCTCAAAGATCAACGGCCAGGATTTTAAAAGAGCTGGGTCGAGTTAATGGATGAGTATAGGGTATTGGGTCGTTGGTGTTGGGCTTGGGGTAATTGGGGTGTTGGGCTAATGGTTTGGGCCAAACTTTGGTCCGAAAATTAGCCTGTTTTGGGCCAGCTCTTGAAACCCTTGAAAATTAATTAAAAATAAATTATTAAAACTTCTAATAAAATAGTAAAAATAATATTTATACTGTAAAACTAATTTAAAAATAATAACTCAACCTTATAAAAATATAAAATGACACTTTGGCATACATAATATAATAAACGCAATTATTTGTAGAATATAGGCTATTATTGCAAAATTAGATAAATAGCTTAAATAATGCTAATGTAATTATATGGAATGAAATAAAATGTTTGAAACATATATTATAGGTGTAAAACAATTATTTTAGGCAACTAAGTCATAACAAAAATAATTTAAAGGATTTTATCTATAATTAGAATATAAGAAAAACAAATAATTTAAAGCTCTAACAATTATGGAAATATTATAGAACATGCTTGTATAGGTTTATAAACTAAATAATGATGCAAATATGCTATTCTGAAAGCATATATGTATTTAAAAATTATGAGGGCAAAATTGAGTATCAACAAATACGGCAATAGAAGAGATACAATTTCAGTTAAGGCACATATGAATCAAATGAACACAAAAGTGGATCATGGAGCAATTAATTCTAATTACATCAGGTAGAAGTGAAACTGGAAATTAAGAAACATAACCATAACAAGAATAACTGCATATTCAGTGAATACAAGGACCTAAGAATCCCTAAAGGCCAATTTTTCACAAATAAGTCTGGGCACGTACTCGTCACCTCGCGTACACAGACTACAATTAGCATAGAAGACTCAAATCCTAAAGAGTAGTTCCCCACACAAAGTTAGGCAAGATACTTACTTCAAAGAAGACAGACCGATACTCAAAAATAAACTTCTCGGGTGAAATGACCTCTAGACGGCTCAAATCTAATCAAAATAATTTCAAAGCACAAATAAAACTCATAAGAGATTATTCTGGATCATAAAGTCTCAATCTTTATCAAAATCTAAAAATCGGTCCAAAAGTCGACCCCTGGGCCCGTACCTCGGAACCCGATAAAGTTTACAAAACCCGAACACCCATTCCGATAAGAGTTCAACCATACTAAAATTATTAAATTCCGATACCAATTCGTTTCTCAAATCATGATTTTTCATTTTGAAACTTTTCTTCAAAAACCTCCATTTTCCCCAACTCAAAAAAGAATTAAATGATAAAAATAAAGATAAAATCATGGAATAAAATAAATTCTAGGTGAAGAACACTTACCCAATCGATTTGCTTGAAAATCCACAAAGAATCGCTCAAAATCGAGCTCTAGAACCCCAAAAATGGTGAAAATGGCAAACCCTCGGAATAGAGTACTATTTATTCTGCCCAGGTGTTTATGCATCGCGAACGCGGAAGAACAATCGCGTTCGCGAAGAAGAAAAATGAAAACGCGATAACACGTTCGCGAACGCGAAGAGGAAAAGTCTAATGGCCCAACGATTGATCTTCGCGAACGCGGGGAGTAGTACGCGAACGCGAAGGGTGAAATGGCATAGCTACGCGAACGCGAAGAAGGATGTGGCAGAACTTCGCGAACGCGAGAGTGTGACTGCGAACGCGAAGAGTAATTATTTCACCCTCCAAAATAACACTACACGAACGCAAAGGCAAGGGCACAAACGCGACGAAAGAAACGAGATGACAGATTCAGCAGTTCAAAATAGGAGGAAAATGACCCGTAGCACACCCGGAACACACTCGAGGCCCTCGGGACCCCGTATAAATACACAAACAAGTTCTATAACCTAACACGGACTCGCTCGAGGTCTCAAATCACATCAAACAACGGTGAAACTACGAATAGAACCAAGAATCGAACTTATAAACTTTCCAATCTTCCAACTTATAAAACTCGCGCCGAAACGTATTAAACCAACCCGGAATGACGTAAAATTTTGAAGGCAAGTCCCAAATAACATAATGGAGATGTTCCAACTCTCGGAATCGCATTCCGACCCCGATATCAAAAGGTCTACTTTCGGTCCAAATCTCCAAAAATTCGACTTTCACCATTTCAAGCTTAAATCAGCTACAGACCTCAGATTCACAGTCCGGACACGCTCCTAAGTCCAAAATTACCGAACAGAGCTAACGGGACCAATGGAACTCTATTCAGGAGTCGTCTTCACACAGTTCCGACTACGGTAAAAATCCTAAGACTTAAGCTTCTGTTTTAGGGATCAAGCGTCCCAAATCACTCCGAATCATCCGATAACTGAATTCAACCACTCACGTAAGTCAATACACATAATACAAAGTTGTTCGGGTTCTTGCGCCATCGAACACGACTAAAATTCTTAAAACGACTGGCCGAGTCGTTACATCCTTCCCCTCTTAACAAATGTTTGTCCTCGAACGTGCCAAGAATCGCCTCAAAGACTTCAAATCACATATCTAACATACACCCACAGGTGACCCCACGTCACCCCAATCCACATAAGCCTGACGACACCATCCCAACTGTAATTTATCCTTTCTATCAACACCAATAAGCCTTAGAGTCAAAAATTCTCACCTTCCGTTTATCTTCAAAAGACCCGATTTTTAAATCCATAACCGGTATCAGTCTCAACCAGCTGTAACAACTCATGCCTACACCCACAAGGTATGACCATTCAACAAGCCACGCCACACATAAGCCCATAATACACTTTTGATCACAATAGCTGCCTGTAATCAAAACCAGCACCGATAATTAGCCTCGTATCCGTTAGCAACTCGTTTTAAACCTCCGCAACACTGACAATGATGCAAGAAACATGAAGACCTCATAACCATACGCCCGAATCAACCAGTCACAACTGACACCACCGGACACACATCCCGCAAGCTAAAACTCAAGAAGCACTTAACAAAAATGACTGAACATGTAAAGAGAAACACATAAGGGAAATATCAAACAAGCCCGACAGGCACAACTTTTTATCAGTACCATACTACGAATCAGTTTAAATAGGAAAAATCAAAGTACATGAACAAATCATAAGGATCTCATCTTGATATAACTTTCCACCGCAGCATGCAGCCCGGCTCAAACATATCAAATTACATGGAATCACGAGGGCCTCACCCTTAACTCTAAATCACAAGTTGAATACACATCATACCAATGGAAATCTTTCACTAACTCAATTCTACCAATAAAATCACAACACTGACTAAACTCTCACCTCGGTAGAGTATCAAATCACAAATACCAATTTACTCAGGAATCACATCAAACCTGTCATAATAGACAACATGAATTCACTTCTAGTCTCGTTACTTTCAATAATGAATAGAAACAAATGATAGACACGACTATCACTCATAGAATCTCCCAATAGGGACAAACACATAAACATGATAATAAGTCATGAACTCACCCATATAGGTGGGACAACAAATGGGGGAACTCGCCCCGATAAGCATAACCGATTCAAAATACGAATGGTGCCTCTCTGCAACAAATCAAAATCATACCTGTATGACATTATCTGGCGTAGTGGCCTCAAGCCTACTATATGAATATATTAATGGGTCGGGCCTTCTCCTCTTAGGCGCCCTCTACTTGCCTGAATACTCCGCTGTGACACATATGTCCAGAGTCTAGGACAATCTCTCACCCTATGGCTGGTATATCCATAATCGAAGCAACCTCTCTGCTGACGTGGCTGTGGAAACTGTGCGGTACGGGTACTCTGAGACCCATGAACACCTGAAATACTGTGCGAAGCCTGAAGTTCAAACTGAACTGTCTGATCCACAAAACATCTACCATATCGTACCCTGCCTCCAAAATAAGGACTAGTTGATCTCTCCGGTCTACGAGGCCTCCTCGCCTCCCTGTCCTTTCTCTCCTGATCTCGCTTGTACTCTCTCTCTCATGGCCCCGCATGTCCTCTATCTCCTGATACCGCATTCCCTCTACACGGCGAGCGATTTCTACCACCTGCTGAAATGAAACATCTGACTCTAACTTTCGAGCCATGCTGAACCGAATATCATGCCTGAGTCTCTCAATGAATCTACAGACACGCTCTCTAACTGTGGCGACCAAAGGAAGTGCATGTCTAGCTAAATCACTGAATCTAACAGCATACTCTGATACTGACATAGTGCCCTGGCGCAACTACTCAAACTCCGCGTGCATGCATCTCGAAGGGAATGAGGTACAAACTCTCTCAGGAACATCTTTGAAAACAGAACCCATGTAAGAGGAACTGCATCGGCCGGGCTGCCCAACTCATTGCCTGCCACCACTGATAAGCCGCTCCCCTGAGTTGGAACGTAGTAAAAGCGACCCCGCTCGTCTCCACAATACCCATAGTACGGATAATGCGGTGACACTCCTTCAGAAAGTCATGTGCACTCTCTGAAGCCAAACCACTGAATGTAGGAGGGTCATATTTCTTGAACCTTGCAAGTCTAAGCTGCTCTTCTTCAGATGTTGCTGCCCTGACCACGGGCTGAACTAGAACCACAGGCTATGTCGCCATGACACATGGAACTTGATCAATATGAACTCGCTGCTCTGGGGTGTGGGCGGCAGGAGTCTGGGTTCCTCCCCCGGTCTGTGAAGTAGCTGGTGCAACCGGAATAAATCTCGCCCGAGCCAATGTACCAAACATGCTCAGGAACTGTACTAAGGTCTCCTGAAGTCCATGGGTAACAGCAGGCGCCTCCGATATCTGTCCCCTAACTGGAACTACTGGCGACTCCTCAACTGCTGCTCTGGTAAGTACTCTAGTTGCGGCACGTACTCCTCATCGGCCTCTGTCTTTATCAACACCTGCTCCAGGAGCAGCGTCGTCGATAACTACAGCTCGTGTCCTCACCATCTGTGAGAGAATAGAATGATAAAAGTTTAAACTTCGAGATCGATGAACTCGCACGATAGGAATGAAGGAAGTGAAACTGTCCTAATATAATACTTTCGTAGCCTCTCGAAGATAAGTACAAACATCTCTATACCGATCCACACGACTCTACTAAACTCACTTATGACTCGTAGCACTTATGAACCTAGGGCTCTGATACCAACTTG
>AWOL01S0118620.1:0-19557 GCA_000715115.1 Nicotiana otophora
TATATGTATAATGGACCTCACCAAATAGGTTGTTATAATTCAAATTAGGGAAAGACTCACAGATACTCTGATTTCTTGTCAAAAATTATGCACGATTCTATGAGGATATTTTAATAGAAATGCCGAGGCGTACGACCCGATCCAACATAAATAATAAATTGTGCACTGCCAAGGGTCGAACGACAAGAACCATAGATGCATTTATTAAAATGCTGAGGCGAATGACCCGCTCCCATGAGAGTGCGGTACATAAATCCTGCCGAGGCGAACAACCCGATCCCATTAGAATAAGAAGTACATAATCCTGCGGAGCGAATGACCCAATCCTATTAGAATAAGAAGTAAATAATCCTGCCGAGGCGAACGGCCCGATCCCATTAGAATAAGGAGCTTTGACGGGTCCTTGATCCCACTCACGAATAAACGTGTGAGTTATAATTTATTTAACAAAAACCTTTCAATGAAACATATGTATCACGAAAACATGTCGTAAGAGGAGTAATATTATTCTATGACTAATCATGAACTCGTGAAGTCTCTACAATAGCAAGTCTAGTCTCAAGTAGTAATGTAAAACAAAGGAATTTAATAGGCGAGAGACTGCTCAAATAGTACAACTATAGCATGATGTGAACCTAAGCCTACCCGGACAATAATATTAATGTAGCTATGTACGGGCTCTCGTCACCTCGTATGTACGTATCCCCCACAACAAGTAGCACACATCAATATACAACACCTAGGGGTAATTTACTCCTCACAGAGTTAGACAAGAGACTTACCTCGCTGCGACGTTCCATAATCCGGCTCCAATGCCACTCTAACATCTCAAACTGATGCCCGTCGCTCCAAAACTAGTCAATAAACGTGCAATTCCATAAATATATTCTCTAATACCCATAACAACATCAATTTATACAAATTTCCAACTTCGTTCGAAAAGTCGATAAATCAACTCTCGGGCCCACTTGCTCGAATTTCGAAACTTTTCGAAGATAAACATTACCCATAACATCATGAACTCGAATATATGATTTATTATCAATTCCATGCCTAATTTCGTAGTCAAAATAAAAAAATACTAATTTCTAGGTTTTCTACCAAAATCCCAAATGCCTACTAATTTCCATGCTTAAATCCGTATATAAGTCATGTATTTAACTCACAATGTGAAGAAAACACTTACCCCATTATAGTTGATGCAGGTGGCACTCCAAAAGTGCTCCAAAATCGGCTCCCACAGACGAAATGAAGTGAAATTGAGCCAAACCCTCGTTCTAAAGAAGCATACTGCCCAGCCCCATCTTCGTACCTGCGGAAATTCCATCGCAGGTGCGGCTCCAGCTCGGTCCAATAGTCCCCCGCTTCTGCGCCCAAGGTAGAGCACATGCGCTCCCATTTCTGCTGGCCACAAGCGCTTGTGCGCATGCGCTTCTGCGCACAGACATGCTACTTCTATGATCTTCCCCTTCAGCCCAGATACCGCTTCTGTGACCCCCTGGCCACTTTTGCGGCTCCGCACCTGCGGCCAAAACCTCGCAGGTGCGGTTACACCAGATGACAACAGCTCCAGCATTCTTCCAAACCCAAACTCGAACCGTTTACCATCTGGAATCTACCCGAGGCCCCCCGGGACCTCCACCAAACCTACCAACAAGTCTTAAAACACAATATGAACTTAGTCAAACCTTCAAATCACGTTAAACAACGCAAAAAGCATGAATCACATCTCAATTCAAGCTTAATAAGCTTAAGAACTTCAAACTTCTACATTCGATGCCGAGACCTATCAAATCAAGTCCGATTGACCTAAAGTTTTCCACACAAGTCATAATTCATATTACAGACCTATTCCAACTTCCGGAATCGGAATCCAACCTCGATATCAAAAAGTTCACCCCCGGCCAAACTTCTCAAAAACCTTGAAATTTCTAACTTTCGCCAAATGACCCCGAAATGACCTGCTGACCTCCAAATCCACATCCGGACGCGCTCCCAATACCAGAATCACCATACAGAGCTACTCCCAGACTCGGAATCCCAAACAGACATCAAGAACATTGAAATTCACTTCAACCCAAATTTATGAAATTATTCCAAAATGCCAACCTTCCACAATAGGCGCCCAAACTCTCCCGGGTCATCCGAAACCAGATCCGGACATACGCCCAAGTCCAAAATCATCATACGAATCTCGTGGACACTTTCAATCCCGATTCCGAGTCCGTTTACTCAAATATCAAACCTTAGTCAATTCTTCCAACTTAAAGCTTCCAAAATTAGAATTATCTTCCCAACTAACTCCGAACTTTCCGAAATTCAATTCCGACCATACGTGTAAGTCATAATACCCGAAGTGAAACTACTCAAGGCTTCAAACCGTCGAACGACGCGCTAGAGCTCAAAACGACTGGTCGGATCGTTACAATGGACATGCCTAAATTAAACTCTACATATAAAGTGTTGGGAATGAAAATGGTTGAGAGGAACTCGACAAGATAAGGAGTTAGGACTCACGATACAATATCATGAGCTCAAGCATAGTAGGGTCGAGAGAGGACAGTCGTCCTGATTTTCACATGAATACTAATTGATCTTTTATGCATAATTTGTTAAATTTTTAAAGTAAAATTATCACGTCCCAAACTACCCTCAAGTCATGACTGGTACCCAACTAACACCACCCGCTAGACAAATCAATTTTTCATACACTTAACCACTCATTCGATCATCATTTAACAAGTTAAATGAGCATCCTAGATAATCTATTAAATAATTATAGAAGTATGTAATAATGTAATATCCCAAAAATTAAGGGATAAATTTGACACAAATCAAAAAAAACAAAATAAGAATCTTGTGTGCCGTGACCCATATAGTAACATAAGGGTTGGAGTGATATCTTTCTAATCACTACAAGCTTCTGCCGCATAAGTTATTGGAAGAAAGCAAAATGCTTTGGCTATTCAAATTTGTATGAAACTAGAAAAGAATTTTTCCATAAGTTAAAGGGAATATAAGGGTTAACTTGAAACCAAACAATTTCTTGATTGCTACAAACAGGAACGTAGATACAAAGCTTAATAGCTTGGTTAATTATGGTATTTGTGCAGCCACGAATGTAAAGTTACGGCAAAGGAACAAATAATTTGTTTGGCATCCGGAAAGGAGAGAACGTAACAACAAATCCAAGTTGTTCTAGGCCATTGTAACGCCACTTTGAGGAACTAAATAGTTTTATTACTAAGGTCAAGGGTTCAGGTATTAACGTGCAAATACATAATTAAAGTAAGTTGTTTATAGATGGTTTATGTTATTATACATCACATACGCAAACTTTAACATCAAATTCTATTCAATTGCTCACTTTCAAGAAAACCTATCAAGTTACCTAAAAGACGAAGAATGTAGATTTTTATGTGGCGAGAATGAATTGTTTGACCATCGTTTGGCTTTGTTGGAGCATATGTTTGGAATGAAAGAAAAAATTGAGGTGAGCTGAGGCTTACTATCCTAGTAGGGAATTCCATTTAGCACTCACGTGCTTCATATGTTCGATAAATCTAAGTCATGTCTTCTTGTACTTCAGTACTCAGTTCATTCCATTCTTGTTTAGTGCGACATTATATGTGATAGTATTACATGCTTACATGTATTACCACTTGTTATATGCCTTTATTTATGATATTTAAATTCAGTTCAATATTCAGTTTCTCCATTCATTCATACATTAATGTGATCACATTCAGAAAGGAGAGCTAGCTGACCTTCCCTTGCGTGAGAGACACCAGGGCCAGGGTTAGCTACCCCACGCTCGTAGAGGGTATTATTTGTTGGGGAAATAGGCCGACACTCTCCCATGCATGTTGCCAGATCTCGCGTACGTAGGGCCACTGTGTGTAACTAATTTTCAGAAAAGTTATTCTTTTCAAAATAACTCATTTTTCAACTTTAGTTTCAGTTATTAGTTATAGACTCAGTTTTCAATTTTAGTTATCAGTTTACAGTTTTGCTTATAATTTCAGTTTATAGCTCATTACTTGTTTAAATATTTTAAATGATTTACATAATATCCTGTGAACCTGCTTCCTTTCTGTTATGACCCAAAATCACACCTATCGTGATGACGCCTATTTTAATACTAGGCAAATCAACAACCTCCATAAACCACAATTTCTTTTAAATGCAGAAAATATAAGAATTAATTTAAGCGAAAACCCCACACATACTGATATAAAATACACTCCTAAAATCTGGTGTCACTGAGTACATGAGCATCTATACATTACAAGTCTGGAAAACCCGGTCTATAATAATATGAGGCCAAATACAATAAACAAAAGCATAGGGAAGGAGAGACAAGGTTTGCGAAACATAGCAGCTACCTCTGAATCTCCGAAAAATCAACTATATGAAATAATCAATACCCACTGTGTCCGGGATCACCTGAATCTACACACGAAGTGCAGGGTGTAGTATGAGCACAATCAACTCAGCAAGTAATAATAATAAATAAGGAATTGAAAGTAGTGACGATCTTCTCAGCTAAGTCCAAATACAGTACTTTCCAACATAAAAGGGTAGGCATGCTCTCAAGTTCAACATTTAAGATTTCACTGAAATTTCATAACAAGTTTGACCGAAACAGAAAATAATATTTTTCCAAAATTTTCAAAATAATGATATATGACATCTGAAATGCATCGAATAATGAAATCAATGCATCCTCTTAGAGTAACAGTCACTTAGTCCTGCCATTTACTCCAACCTCACAGTCACTCTTTCTTCACAGTCACTCATTCCTCACAATCACTCATCACTCGGCACTCAGCACTCGCACTTGCACTCAGTAGGTACCTGCGCTCACTGGGGGTGTGTACAGATTCCGAAGGGGCTCCTTCAGACCTAGCGCTATATCAATCCAATCATGGCATAAATCAACAAAACATGCTGCGACGTGCAGCTCAATCCATAAATATCCTCACAATTAGGCCCTCGGCCTCACTCAGTCATCAACCTCTCCAGTCTCTCGGGCTCTCAGAAATCATGATAATCAGCCCAAAATTGATCATATGATGTTTTAATAAATAGAAACCGAGACTGAGATATGATATGAAATGAATAAACATGACTGGGTATGAAATTACAATTTGAACATATAATTCAACCACAGAAATGACCCCAGTGGGGTACCAATAATAACAACATATGTCTAAGCATGATTTTTAATATGAGTCTGAGCTCAACTTTCTCTAACACGTATAGAATGTACGGATAGCAACAGATAATTCCACTACACAGTTCCATGGAATTTGACCAAGTCATAATTCCTACGGTGCACGCCCACACGCCCATCACCTAGCATGTGCGCCACCTTAAAACCAATCACATAACACATGATCCGGGGTTTCATACCCTCAGGACCAAATTTAAAACTGTTACTTACCTCAAACCGTGTAATTTCTTATTCCGCTATGCCTCTGCCTCGTGAATTGGCCTCCAAACACCTCGAATCTAGTCACAAATAATACGATTCAGTCAATAAAAATTGTAGGAATTAATTCCATATGAAAATATAATTTTTCCATAAAAATTCGAAATTTCATCCAAAATCGCCCGTGGGGCCCATGTCTCGGAATCCAACAAAAGTTACAAAATATGAACGCACATCCAACCACGAGTCCAACCATATAAATTTCACCAAATTCTGACATCAACTCGACCCTCAAATCTTCAATTAAAATCTTCAATAAGCCCAATTCACCCATACATATCCCTTTTATCCTTAATAGATTTCATCTTTGGCCTTTAAGCCCCAATCTAGGTTATATGATTCAATAGTTAATCATTATTAAACTATTGAAGCACTAGAATCACCAACCATCCTAACAAGATTCAAAAATTCTCTATTCATCCCCATTTAATAACCATAACTCACAATACCCATTTCAAGGATTAGCATAATTCTTCAACCAATTGGTACTTTCTACTTCACAATACATTTCAAATACTTAATCCATTATTGTATTTAAGTGTAGGGTGGAGAATTTACCTCTTGTAGCTCAAACCCTAACTTGAACTCTTTTGAATGATTCTTGAAGATTAGAGAAATCCCTATGAATTTCAATCCATGTAGATGTTAATACTACCATTAACTAGTGTTAATCCATTATAAAAATATCATAAAACTCACCTTTGATGTGTATTTGGGTTGAGGATACTCCACCTTCTCTCTAGAACCCAAAACTTAGCCAAAAATATTATTTTTTTCTCTCTCCCCGAACTTCCCCTGTTTTATAGAAAATGAGTTGCGTAGCCTATGAAGATTGGCACACAGCTTAACCCTCCCCTTCATTTCCATACTGATTTTGCCTACGCAATGGTGCATAGGCTACGCAAGACTCGCGTAGCTGTTCTGTCACCCTTTAGTAAAAAGGTCATAACGTCTTATCGAAATATCCAAATAATGAACGGTTTGATGCATTGGAAACTAGACACAAAGGGCTTTAATTGGATAGGTTATACACCATATAACTCTTCATATCTTGAGAGTTATGCTCGTTTTCACTTAGATCTTATGTAAACTCACTTGAAACTTTATCCCATCATATAATTTTCAACTTGACTTAGCCTTAGGGCTCTTCTTAGACCCTAAACCATTTTTAATGCACCTCATACATATATTATCATGATCAATTGATATCATTCAAATTAAAAGTCTTATTCATACCCGAATCGATATAATTAGCACCCGCCAATCTTCTTTATGGTCTTAAAACACTTAAAAAATTTTCCGGGGTGTTACATTCTCCCCCACTTAAGAACATTCGTCCTCAAATGTTTTACAAGTCATTATTATGCACAGTATTATCCTCTTTTCACTTTAACCATCATCTCTAATCGTTCTTGACTTCATATAGATCTTAGATATTCTTCCAACATTTTAACTTCCTTAAGGCCCCAAAATTTGGCTAACACCCAAAATTTTCAGAAATTTTGGCAGAGTGTCCTCTGCAATTGGCCTAACTAGCTGCCAGAGAATCACCAAAACCAGTCCTAACAATATATTCATGAACCAACGACGCAACATAACATTAAAAAAATGCCAACCATGGCCTCACGAGCAGTATACTACCAAAAAGAAACACCTTTAACATCAACTATACAGTTGATACATAATTCATAGAAGGGAAATCTTAGCATTTTCGTAGAACACAACTTTATAAATACATGACTATTCAAACAAATGAGGGTACATCTTCTTCATTTCCTCCTCGGCTTCTCAAGTGGACTCTTCAACCTGTTGGTTTTGCCATAACACTTTCACGGAGGCAATTTCTTTATTTCTCAACTTTCGAATCTGTCGGTCTAAAATGGCCATAGGCTCCACATCATAAGTCAGATTACCGTCCAGCTGCACTGTACTGAAATCACAAATATGAGACAGATTCCCAACATACTTTAGGAGCATGGACACATGGAACACTGGATGAACACCTGATAGACTAGGTGGCAATACAAGTTCATAAGCCACCTCTCCAATCTTCTTAAGTATTTCAAAAGGCCCAATATACGGAGGGCTCAACTTGCCCTTCTTCCCGAACCTCAACACAACCTTCATGGGTGAAATCATGAGCAGAACCTTCTCCCTAACCATGTAAGCAACATCACGAAACTCCCGGTCGGCATAACTCTTCTGTCTAGACTGCATTTTGCAAAGCCACTCCTGAATCAATTTAACCTTCTCCAAAGCATCCTAAACCAAATCAGTACCCAATAGTCTAGTCTCACCCAACTCAAACCAACCCACCGGAGACCGATATCGTCTCCCATATAAAGCCTCATACGGAGCCATCTGAATGCTCGATTGATAGCTGTTTTTGTAAGCAAACTCTGTCAGTGGCAGAAATTGATCCCAAGAACCCCCGAAATCTATAACACAAACGCATATCATATCTTCCAATATCTGAATAGTGCGCTCGGACTATCCGTCCGTCTGAGGGTGATATTATGAGGGTGAAATGTTGTACTCAGTTGAACCTGTGTACCTAATTCTCGTTATACTGCCCTCCAAAATTGTGATGTAAACTGCGTGCTAAGAGTTGTTCCTAAACCTTCAAATCATTATTCCACCTTACCACGCACATACCCGGGGGTGATCCCACGTCATCATATTCTATATAGGCCTGACAACACAATATAACTGAAAATCATTAATTTAACCTTAGCCCAAAACCTTGGAGCCTCATTTCAAACATCCAGAATCCTTTTCAAGACCAGAATCTCACATCCACACCAATCTAATCCAATTTGCTAACTGCGCTATCCGTGTACCCAAAAATGGAAAAATATTTCAAAGAAAAGAACCGTTTCGCAAGTTCAACAAGCACTTCTACAACCGACATGCTATGAGCTCACCATACATGGAAAAACCAAGACACAAGAATCTAATAATGGTAACCAGCTCTCCTAGAGCTCATATTAAGATTAACCCGCACGGACAACTCACGTGCTATCATATCAATATATGGATCCGCACGGACAACTCACGTGTCAATAACATAATCCGCCTGGCATTGTCGCAAGCCTCCAGTCCAAGCATATCATATAGGAGCAACCAAATAAGTACACATGTCTATGATAAATGAAATAAAATTCACATGCTCCTGGACTGGTATAAATAACATACCATAGAGTAGGCATGTGCAACGTGCGCTATCATAACTTTAATCGGCAAGTGAACGCAGAAATAGTAACTACCCAGTTTATTTAAGGAATTAGCCTCTTTGTAACCTCAAGTATAGCCCAGATGGTTCTCAACAAAGGTACGAATATGAGAAACGTCATAACTTTACGCTTAAATGTCAACTCTAGGCATATCATAGTCTAAACATTTTCCCGAGTCTAAATACTTGCCTTGATGCCCGCACATGGGCTCAAACCTCAATTATATATATATATGCACTCGTAGTGCATAGTCATCACAAAGGCAACTAGTGCCTCCAATGAGTTAAAATAAAATACTCACCTCAAACAGGCCGCGACCCTGAAACAATATGCTTATGAGTACCCCTAGTCTCCAAATTCATAGAACACAGGAATCACCGTGATTGGTCCCAACTCCAGCTCTCTAATGACTAATACATCTTTCACGCACGATCATCCCATGAGGAATAATTCCACATTTCCTCCCGTGCCACATAGCAATAATTGGAATATCAATAGTCTATTAACTATGTGAGTATCGCAATACCAATGACATTTGAAAGTCAAAACACAATGCCCCTTTTGAAATGCACACCCTTCTCAGGGATTACCGAGTAGTTATAATCCGTCTAAACATCTGAAATTGACCATTCTGTCCATAATTCGTGGTTTTTCTTTCCAGAATGAATTGCCACCTTGTACATGTAAGTCTTAATCCCGCATAACACACCACATCTATTATGAGATCATGTGACAAGCATGAGAATCTCCTTATTAACACTGAGTCACAAGCATATTACATACCCGATCAATTAGAAACCTTCCATTTCCTCTCATCCATGAGGAATTCACAATGCACAACATGTCTCCCACACGGGTAGAAATATCTAGTTCAAACCATGGTAGAAACTATCAAGAACACTTTCAAATCCATTTGCACATAATCAAGCTATCAAAACTGAATTCCTCTAACTCGACTAATCCACGCAGGTCAACAAACCCAAGAATATTGCCACAAAAATATCTGTAAAGTCTCACCACATCATAATTATCCCAAAGGAACCGAACATACCCTAACCATACCGGTCTAGCCTACTACCCAATTGTCCTATTTTCTTCGAGTTTTTTCTGAATTACCCTTACATTGACACTTCTCTTTGTCAGAACACTATGATCCTTACACAAAGCTCACTATATTCTTCTTAAGCACCTCCATAAATACCATAACTGAGACACCCACTCTTAAGGACCTTATTTGAATTTAAAATTTTTCCTCTTTCCTTTCTTAAACTAAAATGTAGAATCCATAGTCAAACAGAATTATCGCACGTCCCAATACTATCCAGTGTAAGTAACCGATTCTAGTGATATACAAATTCGAAAAATTTTCAATTGCCACATATACATTTTGAATCCATTAGAACCCTCTTGATAGTCATCCACTCTGTTCAAATCTAATTTTCTCCGCCCAAACGGGCCGAAAGACACGTGTTCCTTTAGCACACTCAACACTCAAAGAAGTAATCTTGCCTTAACACGACCAATCAAATTCATAATTCGTGCGCACTACATCCTTCAAAATAACAACTTAATTATTCCATAATTTATATATTTTCATAAAGTATAATGTAACATGTATCTAGGAATTTCCTTACCCGAGTCATCCTCGATCTCCACCTCCGCAAGTCATAATTAACCCACAAGTATGGCTCAGACCAAAACTACAATTTAATATAAATCTATGAAATTGAATTGTTAATAACAAGCTCCCCCACTTGGCTCAAAGCCATACAACAAAACACTCCATAACTCATAATATTATACTTTATTACTACCATAATACCGTAGTCAGTTCAACAAAAATTCTTCTCAAGCTTACGCAACACTCACCATAAAATACCTCAATCATCCTCTAAGTTCGCATTTATTCTCGTGATAGTCAAGTCAACTTTCTCAATAGGATTCAAATTTAAATCTCAACACATACGCCTAACTGGTAGAAAAGAAACTCTCTATTTAATATTATAAGGAACACACCTGCGTAGATTACTCTGTAGGAGAATCCACCTGCTTAGCCTCAAATTGACATATAGCTATACCCTTTCGCAACCACAATTACCACATAATCACTTAATATTTCTGAGTTTGAACTCATCCACATGACATGAAGATCTACTTCGCTCCATAATTAAACAGCATGACAGATCCCTCAACGCACTCACATCTCAAGACTATACGTCACATCAAAAGAGGAATCAAGTACCCAATAGAAAACTCTTGAATCACAAGTAAAATTGATTTGTCTCATTCAATCCATCTGAACACATCCCGCATTCACATCATACTTATTATATAGTCATTCAACCGCTCATCGAACCATAAATTCCACTCATAGGAATACTATCGAACACATAAGTCCAATTGCACTGGTTCTCACAATCGAAACTACCGAGCATAAGCTGCGGTCTAACTCCGTCCTCAAGTCCTCCGGGTTGGCCCCTCAACCAAGCACAGAATACTCATCTCAAACCTCGTTCATGGAATCACAAGCTAGCGAAACACAATTGATACTTAGAGCTCACATGCGTATACGAATGCGTGGAAGGAATTCAAAGAATTATGTTTCAAGCTGAATCAATTCCGCAGGATAGAGTACAAGAAAGAAAAATTNACATGACAGATCCCTCAACGCATTCACATCTCAAGACTATACGTCACATCAAACCAGGAATCAAGTACCCAATAGAAAACTCTTGAATCACAAGTAAAATTTATTTGTCTCATTCAATCCATCTGAACACATCCTGCATTCACATCATACTTATTATATAGTCATTCAACCTCTCATCGAACCACAAATTCCACTCATAGGAATACTACCGAACACATAAGTCCAATTGCACTGGTTCTCACAATCGAAACTACCGAGCATAAGCTGCGGTCTAACTCCGTCCTCAAGTCCTCCAGGTTGGCCCCTCAACAAAGCACAGAATACTCATATCAAACCTCGTTCATGGAATCACAAGCTAGCGAAACACAACTGATACTTAGCGCTCACATGCGTATACGAATGCGTGGAAGGAATTCAAAGAATTATGTTTCAAGCTGAATCAATTCCGCACGATAGAGTACGAGAAAGTAAAATTTTCCTAAGAGTTTGGCAGCCTCTCGAAGATAAGTACATACGTCTCCATACCGATCCGTAAGACTCTACTAAATATGCTCATGACTCGTGAGACCTATGTAACCTAGGTTCTGATTCCAACTTGTCACGACCCAAAATCACACCTGTCGTGATGGCACCTATCTTAATACTAGGCAAGCTTACAACCTACATAAGCCACAATTTCTTTTAAATGCGGAAAATATAATAATTAATTTAAGAGAAAACCTCACACATACTGATATAAATACACTCCCAAAACGTGGTGTCACTGAGTACATGAGCATCTATACATTACAAGTACGGGAAATCCGGTCTATAATAATCCGAGACCAAATACAATAAACAAAAGTGTAGGCAAGGAGACACAAGGTCTATGAAACATAGCAGCTACCTCTGAATCTCCTAAAAATCAACTGTGTCAAATAATCAACACCCACTGTGTCCGCAATCACATGGATCTGCACATGAAGTGCAGGGTGTAGCATGAGTATATCCAACTCAGCAAGTAACAATAATAAATAAGGAACTAAAAGTAGTGATGAGCTTCTCAGCTAAGTCCAAATACAATACTTTCCAACATAAAAGGGTAGTCATGCTCTCAAGTTCAACATTTAAGATTTCACTGAAATTTCATAACAAGTTTTACCGAAACAGAAAATAATGTTTTTCTGAAATTTTCAAAATAATTATATATGACAGCTGAAATGCAGTAACTATTTAAAGCAATGTATCCTCTCAGATTAACAGTCACTCAGTCCTCCCACTCACTCAAACCTCATAGTCACTTTTTCCTCACAGTCACTCATTCCTTACAATCACTCATCACTCGGCACTCGGAACTCACACTCAGTAGGTACCTACACTCAATGGGGGTGTGTACAGACTCCGGAGGGGCTCCTTCAGCCTAAGCTCTATATCAAGCCAATCATGACATAAAGCAATAAAACATGTTGTGGCGTGCAACTCGATCCATAAATATCCTCACAATTAGGACCTCGACCTCACTCAGTCATCAACCTCTCCAGTCTCTCGGGCTCTCAAAAATCATGATAATCAGCCCAAAATTGATAATATGATGTTTTAATAAATAGCAACAGAGGCTGAGAAATGATATGAAATGAATAAACATGACTGAGTGTGAAATTACAATTTGAACATATAATTCAACCACAGAAACGACCCTAGTGGGTACCAATAATAACAACATATGTCTAAGCATGATTTTTCATACGAGTCTTAGCTCAATTTTCCCTAACACGTAGAGAATATACAGATATCAACAGATAATTCAACTACAAAGCTCCATGGAATTTGACGAAGTCACAATTCCTACGGTGCACGCCCACACGCCCATCACCTAGCATGTGGGTCACCTTAAAACCAATCACATAACACATGATCCGGGGTTTCATACCCTCAGGACCAAATTTAAAACTGTTACTTACCTCAAACCGTGTAATTTCTTATTCCTCTATGCCTTTGCCTCATGAATTAGCCTCCAAACGCCTCGAATCTAGCCACAAATAATTCTATTCAGTCAATAAAAATTATAGGAATTAATTCCATATGAAAATACAAATTTTCCATAAAAATCCAAAATTTAATCCAAAAATCGCCCGTGGGGCCAACATCTCAGAATCCAACAAAAGTTACAAAATATGAATCCCCATCCAATCACGAGTCCAACCATACAAATTTCACCAGATTCTGACATCAACTCGACCCTCAAATCTTCAATTAAAGTCTTCAACAAGCCCAATTCACCCATACATATCCCTTTTATCCTTAATAGATTTCATCCTTGGCCTTTAAGCCCCAATCCAGGTTATATGGTTCAATAGTTAATCATTATTAAGCTATTGAAGCACTAGAATTACCAACCATCCTAACAAGATTCAAAAATTCACTATTCATCTTCTCCATTCAAGAACCCTAACTCACAATACCCATTTCAAGGACTAGCATAATTCTTCAACGAAAAATGCCCTTAAAATATTTGAAATAGTTCAAAATGCCCTCCGTTTGTTTTTGGTACCAAAAATATCCCTGCCGTCTATATTTTGGACCACAAATGCCCTTAATCCGTTAGTCTTGCCATTGAAGGTGACATGACAGTCCAACTGGGTTAGATTTGCTTACATGGTCATCCATCTAAGCAATCCCGCATGACAAAATTATTTTTTCGGAAAAACTATTTTCCGAAATTTTTTATTAAAATACAAAATCAATACTTATTCCTAAAAAAGTAAATAAATTCCAGAAAAATCTTTATTTCTGAAATTATTTTTAAAATATAAAACAACACTTATTCCAACAGAAGTAAAAAATTCCAGAAAAATAACCCCCAAATATTTATTTTTTCGAATGTTTTTTACTTTTTTCAGAATAAGTGTTGATTTTGTATTTTAATAAAAAATTTCTAAATAAAGAATTTTTTCGGAATATTTTTACTTTTTTCAAAATAAGTGTTGATTTTGTATTTTAATAAAAATTTCCGAAATAAATGATTTTTCCGAAATTCTTTTACTTTTTTCTGAATAAGTGTTGATTTTGTATTTTAATAAAAAGTTTCGAAATAAATAATTTTTCCGGAAAATTTTTACTTTTTTCGGAAGAAGTGTTGATTTTGTATTTTAATTAAAATTTCCAGAAAAATATTTTTTCCGAAAAAATAATTTTGCCATGCTGGATTGCTTAGGTGGATGGCCATGTAAGTAAATCTAACCCAGTTGGACTGCCATATCGCCTTCAATTTCAAGACTAATAGTTTAAGGGTATTTGTGATCCAAAATATAGACGACAAGGATATTTCTGGTACCAAAAATAAACGGAGGGTATTTTTGAGCTATTTCAGATAGTTCAAGGGTATTTTTGACCTTTTTCCGATTAAATAATGATAAATATATTTTCTACATCATTAATTGAGTAGTGAATAAGTATGATGGAAATTAAGAGACGATGCCATGACTAGTAATTTCAGCGAAAAAGAGTGTTGCCTATACTGATGAATCGTGAAACAGTAAGGAGATTCAATATAGAGTATAATGTGATTTATATAATATAATTCATTGAACAAGATATGAGGTGAAGTTATAAGGAGACTTTGGTTTTAGTTTGTTGTTTTTGTGGAAACTGTACATCCCAATAATCTTGCCCAATTAACTATTCTTACATCTGAATGAGGTCAAATTATAAGAGGTAATAAAGCTTCCTTACACGTGAGTTTTACGCCATTTTGGAAGACGGTCACCTAAGGTCTTCTATGAGACTTTATAAAGAGCATTAACAGATATCTGCTTGGTCATTTTTTAGAGAAGGAAAAGTATCTTACGTTTTCTGTTTCTGTCCCAAACACAATGTGTTTAACGTCCGAGGACGAAAGTTATTTTAAGTGGGGGAGAATGTAATATCCCAAAATAAGGGATAAATTTGACACAAAGGAAAAAAACAAAATAAGAATCTTGTGGGCCGTGACCCATATAGTAACTTAAGGGTTGAAGTGATATCCTTCTAATCACTACTAGCTTCAGCCGCATAAATTATTGGAAGAAAGCAAAATGCTTTGGCTATACAAATTAGTACGAAACTAGAAAAGAATTTTTCCATAAGTTAAAGAGAATATAAGGGTTAACTTGAAACCAAACAATTTCTTGGTTGCTACAAATAGGAACGTAGATATAAAGCTTAATAGCTTGGTTAATTATAGTATTTGCGCAGCCACGAATGTAAAGCTACGGCAAAGAAACAAATAATTCGTTTGGCATCCGAAAAGGAGAAAACGCAGCAGCAAATCCATGTTGTTCCAGGCCATTGTAACGCTACTTTGAGGAACTAAATAGCTTTATTACTAGGGTCAAAGGTACATGCATTATCGTGAAAATACAAAATTAAAGTGAGTTGTTTATAGTTGGTTTATGTTATTATACATCTCATACGCAGACTTTAACATCAAATTCTATTCAATTTCTAACTTTCAAGAAAACCTATCAAGTTACCTAAAAGACGAAGAATGTAGATTTTCAGGTGCCAATAATGAATTATTTGACTAGTGTTTGGATTTGTTGGAGCATATGTTTGGAATGAAAGGAAAAATTGAGGTGAGTTTAGGCTTACTCTTATAGTAGAAAATTTCATTTATAACCCACGTGCTCCATATATTCGATAAATCAAAGTCATTCCTTCTTGTACTTCAGTAGTTAGTTCATTCCATTCTTGTTTAGTACGATTTTATACGTGATAGTATTACATGCTTACATGTATTACCACTTGTTGTGTGCCTTTATTTATGATATTTAAATTCAGTTAAGTATTCAGTTTCAACATTCATTCATACATTAATGTGATCACATTCAGAAGGGAGAGCTAGCCGACCTCCCCTTGCGTGAGTGCCACCAGGGCTAGGGTTAGCTACCCCACGCTCGTAAGGGTTATTGTTTGTTGGGGAGATAGGCTAACAATCCCCCGTGCCTATTTCCAGATCTCGCGTACGCAGGGCCACTGTGTGTAACTAATTTTCGAAAAAGTTATTCTTTTCAAAATAACTCAATTTCCAACTTTAGTTTCAGTTATTAGATATAGACTCAGTCTTCAGTTTTAGTTATCAGTTTATGTAACGACCCGGACTGTCGTTTTGAGTGTTGTATCCCCATTCCCCTATTTACTACTTATTTTATTCTCAATTATTATTATGTGACTTGCTGGGGTAGTTGATTCGGTTCCGGAGATATTTTGGAATGAGATGAGACACTTAGTCTCAAGGTTGGAAGTTTAAGTTGAAAAGGTTGACCGGATGTGGACTTATATGTAAATAGCTCCAGAATGGAGTATTGATGGTTTCGATAGCTCCGTTGGGTGATTTCGGACTTAGAGTGTTTCCGAATAGTGATTTGGAGGTCCGCAGTTAATTTAGGCTTGAAATGGCGAAAGTTGGAAAATTAGAAGTTTTGAAAATTGAGAAGTTTGACTGAGAGTTGACTTTGTGGTTACCGGGATCGGCTTTGGTTCTGGGAGTTGGAGTAGGTCTGTTGTGTCATCTATGACTTGTGTGCAAAATTTGAGGTCAATCGAACTTGATTTGATAGGTTTCGGCATTGATTGTAGAAGTTGGAATTCCTTAGTTTTTATTAGGCTTGAATTAGGGTGTGATTTGTGTTTTAGATGTTGTTCGATGTGATTTGAGGGCTCGACTAAGTTCGTATCATATTTTAGGACTTGTTGGTGTGTTTGGTTGAGGTACCGGGGGTCTCGGGTGGAGTTCGGATGGTTAACGGATAAAAAATGAGACTTAAAGCATTACTGAAGCTGGGAGCCTTCTCGTGTGATCGCACCTACAAGGGGATTGGCTGCAGGTGCGGCTAGAGCGTAAGCGAGTTTGTCTGGGTTGTCGATGGGTCTCAGTTGCGAGGAAAATGCTGCATCTGCGAGCCCGTAGGTGCGAGCAAGGCTCCGCAGATGCGGATAGTGGAAGGATTTGTTATCTTCGCAGAAGCAGATCGAGGGTCGCATAAGCGCTTCCGCAGGTGCGGAACTTAGAGCGCAGGTGCGAACCTTGTGGACTTAAGTAACTTCTGCAGAAGTGGAACTTTTATCGCAAAAGCGATCCCGCAGAAGCGAAGGTTTGGCCCGGAGGTGCGAATGCACTAGGCAGAGTTTAAAACTCGAGGGTTTCGTGATTTTATTATCTTGGACATTTGAAGCTCGGGCTAAGGCAATATTTGAGAGGGATTTCGAGGGCCTTCTTGAAGTAAGGCAGTTGTGATCATTTTTATTCAATAATATTGTTTCCCCATTGAATTCCCCACCTAGTTTGTGTGTTTTGAGGTTGAATTTTGAGAATTTGAGGCTAGGAATTTGAAGAGTTTAATTTGGGGATTTGAGTGGTGATTTGGTATCGGAATGTGGTAAATAGGGTATGGTTGGACTTGTGGTTGAATGGGCTTTCAAATTTTGTAACTTGTATCGGATTCCGAGATGTAGGCTTGAGGGTCGATTTTGAGTAAACGTTTTGACTTTTGATTAAGAACTTAGTATTTTTCTATGGAGTTTATTCCTTTAGCAGCGTGTTGATTGTATCGAATTATTTTTGGCTAGATTCAAGGAATTAGTAGGTCGATTCGTGAGGCAAGGACTTATTGGAGTAGAGATTTGCATGATTTTAGGTAAGTAACACTTCTAAACTTGGTTTTGAGGGTATGAAACCCCGAATTACGTGTTATGTGGTTGGTGTTAAAGTGATGCACATACTTGGTGATGGGCGTGCGGGCGTGCACCGTAGGAATTATGACTTGGTCAATTCCTTGGAACTGTATAGTTGAATAATCTAGTCGTTATCTGTATATGCTCCATGTGTTAGAGCAATTGAGTTGCAAGTCATGTTAGAAATCATACTTAAGCTATGTGTTGGTACTGTTAGGACCCACAGAGGTCGTGTTACATGTTGAATTATTTGCTTAATTTGTAATTATGTACTCAGTCATAGCTATTGTCTGCATATCATATCTCAGTCTCTGTTGCCATTTATTAATACATTATATCATCATTATTTGGGTTGTTTATCATGACTCATGTGAGCCCAAGAGACTCGAGATATTGATGACCACGTGAGGCCGAGGGTCTGATTGTGAGGATATTTATGGGATCGAGCTGCACGCCATAATGTGTTTTATTGATTCATGCCATGATTGACTTATTATAGCGCTTGAACTGGATTTACCCCTCCGAAGTCTGCACACCCACACGGAGCGCAATTACCTACTGAGCGCGAGTGTCGAGCGATTGGGAAGATTGAGTGACTGTGAGGAATGAATGACCGTGAGGATGGAGTGAATGGAAGGACTAAGTGATTGATACCCTGGGAGTATGTATATAATTTCATCATTGTTTTGTACTTCAGTTGGCATACATAACTGACATGTAGATATCGAGATGTACTATATCTTATTTCAATTGAACTTGACATGTCTTACCCGTTAGAGCTTTAAGTGTTAAATTTGGAAGCATGTCTACCGTTCTGTACTGTATTTCTGTAATTAAATTGTACCTGTGAAGTCCGTCATTGCATTCAGCCAAATAGTTAGACTTGTTACTTACTAAGTTAGTTGTACTCACGCTATACCCTGCACTTCGTGTGCAGATCCAGATGTTTCCGGACACAGTGGTTACTGATTCTTAGAGTTGTTCAATCATTCGGAGATTTTTGAGGTAGCTGCCCTAGCGTCCGCAGACCTTGACTCTCCTCCCCTACCCTCAGTTTTATTTATTCAGTTTCTTCTTTCTTAGACAGAGTATCATACTTTGTATTTGTATAGATGCTTATGAGCTCAGTGACACCCTAGTTTTTGGAAAAAAAGTTCAGTACCGAGTTGTGATGATTTTTATCAGTTTTATGAAATTTTTACTTATTCAAACCTATTTTAGTATATTTTAAATTTGAAAGTATTGGAAATGTTTGAGTAGTCGGCTTGCCTAGTATCATGATAGGCACTATCACGACAGGTTGAGTTTTAGGTCGTGACAATTTACAGTTCTGCTTATAATTTTAGTTTTCAGCTCATTACTTATTTATATATTTTAAATGATTTACATAATATCCTGTGTATTGGCCCTGAAACTCAATTTGAGCTGTTCCTCTGCAGCATCTTTGACGGCAGGATATCGCCGGCGAGCTTCTGCCGATAAAGCTCGAA
>AWOL01S0118635.1:8020-25899 GCA_000715115.1 Nicotiana otophora
TATATATATATATATATATATTTATTTATTATATAGAAATGGGAGTTGGGGTACGAACAAAGGACGAACACAACTATGCTTTATTATACTAGACTAGACTAGACTAGATTCAAAGTGAATTGTATATTAACTTGGGCTCATTTTATTACTAGTGGGAATGGCCCGTGCTGAGCCCGAGCCCAAACTTCATAAAAATAGTAGCTTATATTAATTTATAGAGAAAATAAATTACTTTCTATAGGGAGCAACTTGCATTATGATCAATTATGTATTGAGATATATGAAGTGATTTGTTAAACATTATGGTCTCTGAGACGAAGAGCGTCGTGATCACTTTAAATGATCCTTTGAATCGCAGTAAGTTTCTTTCGATTTAGTCTTAGAAACTTGGATATATAGCAGAGCGAAGAAAATAAATTCAAGTCAAAAAAGAGGTCATATTTACTCCTAGTCTTTCAACCCACTATTTACATCAGTTACAGGACCAATATATTTTACCGGCTAACAAAAATATAAATGTACATGCCAGTAAGTTACACAAAGACACAAAGTGAACTGCATTGTCCATATTTTTTTGCAATATTGGAAACAAAAGGACGTCAGTAATGGCAAGTGACAACGTATTTGGTAGCTGAAAAAAGTAGGGGTTGTTCTTTGCATTACCTGTCAAACACAAGCTAGCGACCTTCAAATACGTATGTACATAACATGAGAAGAAATATGTACAGGCATTTTACAGAGTTATAACACCCTGCGAACAAAATAGACGTAAGATCTATAATGAGTATTGTTAGTGAGTCAACCACTGTCACGACCCAAAATCCATTAAAGGACGTGATGGCTCCTGACACCGCTATCAGGCAAGCCAAATAAATATTTAATTTGGTTCTTATTTTAATATTTTTGAAGTCATATTTTCCTTCAATTAAATAATAAAAGATGGAATTCACAATGTAAATAATAATATTCTTGACAATTTCAATACAGATCAACCATAATCATCCCAAAACCCAGTGTCACAAGTGTATGAGTATCAACTAGGAATGTAAAATACAATATCTGTCCGGAATATAAATTTGGACACGAGAAATATAAATACTTTGAAGGAGACTCTGTCGGTTGCTGTAACGACCCAAAATCCATTAAAGGTCGTGATGGCACCGGACACCGCTGTCAAGCAAGCCAACAATACATACCTAGCTTAATTACCCATTTTAGTATTTTTAAAATCAAAATTTCTTCAATAAAATAATAAAGATAAAACTCATAGAGTAAATGATAAATACTTTTAGCAACTAAATTTCTAAACAATTCACAACCATTCTCAAAACCCGGTGTCACAAGTGCATGAGCATCTACTAGGGAGTTAAAACAAAATACAGCATCTGTCCGGAATTACAAATTAGATAGAAAAAAATATAATAACTCTGAAAGAGACTCTGATGGTTGCGGATCGTAATGTAGAATGCAGCTCACCTATGTCCCCACAATTGTAACCGCACCTCTGCGCCCACAAGGCCGCTAGACATATATGTACCTGTACCATAAAATGTGCAGCAAGTGCAGCATGAGTACGAAAAATAATGTGTACCCAGTAAGTACAAGCCTAATCTCGAAGAGGTAGAGACGAGATGGCTGACTTTGACACTCGCTAAAAGTCAATAATAATAAATGAAATAAAAATAGCAATATCTAGATCCACATGATTTATAGAATTTACAATAATTTTCTTTAACCAGCAGAAATAATTAAATTCCTTCAAACGCAACAATTCTCAATATATTAATTAAATTCCTTCAATTCCAATAAATTTTCAATTTATCAATTAGCCTAATTTACAGGAATAACAATAATTCCTTAACAAGCAGAGATAATTAATTCTTTAAATTCCAAAGATTTTTAATTTATCAATTAGCTTCACAAGCTGCAATAAACAATCAAAGTATCGTGTAATTATTATTATTAGGCCCGATTTCTGTCGAGGTCGTACGGCCCGATCCAGAGTGTCATGTACACTGTCGAGAGACGTGCGGCACGATTAATAGATGCATCTATCCTGCCGAGGCGTTCGGCCCGCTCCACAAGAAAAAAGAACATTTTCTTATGTACCTCCGGAAGGAAAGTATATTTATTATAAGATATATTCGAGAGAATGAACAATTTATTTTAATAATTAATTAATTAAAACAGAAAAATAAGCATATGATATTTTCATCTTTTAATATCTTCCCTAACCATTCACTATATATATATATATATATATATATATATATATATATATATATATAAAGAATACAATTTACACAAGTAATTTATGCTTTTGAGTCCTAAACTACCCAGAATTTAGCATTATTAGTAGCTACGTACGGACTCTCGTCACCCCGTACGTACATAGCCCCCACAATTAACAATAATTATTAATTTAATCACCTATGAGGTAATTTTTTCCTCACAAGATTAGATAAGAGACTTATCTCAATTTGCTCCAATTTAATCTAATAGAAGGCCTTTTCCTCGATTATCCAACTCTGAATGGTTCGAATCTAGCCAAAATAAATTCGATACAATCACTAAAAATTATAAGAATTAATTTCATAAGAAAATACTACATTTTATGAAATTCTTCCAAACTAGAAATTCCAAACGGACATCGATAACATTGAAATACACCTCTACCCAATTTTATGAAATTCTTCCAAATGCCAACTTTCCACAATAGGCGCTGAAACGTTCCCGAGTCATCCAAAACCTGATCCTGTAATGATCCAACTGGTCGTTTTGAGCATTTACACTTTGCTCGGTAGTTTACAGGTATGAGTAGCTCTGTATGATGTATTATGACTTATGTGAATCATCGGTTTTGATTTTTAGGTTATTCGTAATTGAATTGGAAGAATGGATTTTCATTGTTGAAGCTTTGATTTTCAGGTTATTCGGAATCTAATTGGAAGAATGGATTTTTATTTTTGTGAATTTAAACCCAGAACGGAGTTTTGATTGTTCCATTATCTCCGTTGGGTGACTTCGGACTTAGAAGCGCGTGTGAATTGTGATTCGAAGGTCCGTAGTTGAATCTAGCTTGAAATGGCAAAAATTGGATTTTTTGAAAAGTTTGACCGGAAGTGAACCTTTTGATATCGGATTCGGATTGTGATTCCGGGAATTAGAATAGCTTCGTTATGTTATTTGAGACTTGTGCGCAAAATTTGAAGTCATTACGGATTAGTTTGCTATATTTCGGCACGAGTTATTGAATTTGAAAGTTCAAAGTTCATAGATTTCGATTTGAGGTGTGATTCGTCGTTTTGATGTTGTTATGTGTGTTTTGAGGCCTCGAGTAGGTCTATACTGTGTTATGGAACTTGTTGTTATATTCGGACGGGGTCTCGAGGGGCTCGGGAGAGTTTCGGACAAGATTCAGATCATTTTCATTTCATATTGCATTGCTGAAGATTTCTGGTTCTGGTGTTTCCGCATCTACGGAAGAATGGGAACAGATGTGGACAATTGGCCGCAGAAGCATAGCAGGCTTGGCTGGAGGTCATCGCAGATGGGGAGAAGGAGTCGCACCTGCGAGTGCGCAGAAGCGGATATTGTTCCGCAGGTGCGAGGGGCCACCCGGTTAGTTGTGGTCGCAGAAGCGAAACAGTTACCGCAGATGCGACAATTTGTCCGCAAATGCAGAAAGTGCTGGGCAGAGGCTATAGAATCGAGGGTTTTGGTCTTTCTCCATATTTTTAGATGAGGGACTCGGATTGAGGCGATTCTTAGAGCAATTTTCATCACAAGGATTGGGGTAAGTGTTCTCTACTCGGTTTTGGTTATATTCTGTGAATCTATCTTCGATTTTAGCTTTTGGTTGATGAATTTTTAAGAGGAAATTGGGGGTTTTGGCCTAAAGTTTCATAATATGATTTTTTGAGTTTTGAACATCGAATTGGAGTCGGATTTGAGTAAAACTAGTATGGTTGGACTCGAAATTGAATGGGTAGTTAAATTTTGTAAAAACAAATTCGGATTCCAAGCTGCAGGGTCGGGTCGGGCTTTTGGACTATTTTGGGCTTTTGATTCAAGATTTGATCTTTTTCGATCGGGATTGGTTCCTTTAGCATTGTTTGATGTATTTGAGTTATTTTGGTTAGTTTTGAGCAGTTCAAAACGCGCGGGATGGCATTTTGGAGCATCGCTTGGCTTGCTCGGTGTTGGAATTGGCTTGTTCGAGGTAAGTAACTCTTCTAATCTTGGAGCTAAGGGTATGAACCCCCGAAATACGTGTTATGTGATTAGTATTGAGGTGACGCACATGCTAGGTGACGGGCGTGAGCCATGTAAGTTGTAATTATGTTATTTCTGTGGTACTTTTTAGCTACCTGATCATATCTGTAACCATGAAATTTACGTACTAGAGCTATTGAGCTGTGATTCATGTTAGAAACCATGTCTAGGCTACATGCTTATCATGTTGGGACCCACTGAGGTCATTTCCGTTGTTGAGTAATCTGCTTTCATTACATACTTAGTCTTACGCATTCACATGCATATCATATCTCAGTCTCTGTTGTTATTTATTGATACATCATATCATTATTGTCGGACTAGTTTCATGACATTGTGAGCCTGTGAGTGAGACTGGAGAGATTGATGACTGAGTGAGGCCGAGGACCTGAGTGAGAGTGATATTTTAAGATCGGGTTGCACGTCGCAGCATGTTATATTAATTATATTTTATGGTATTGGGCTGCACGCCGCAACGATATATTGATTATATTTATTAGATCGGGATGCACACCGCAACGAGTCTTAGGGATGTATATGTATATGAATCGGGTTGCACGCCACAACGAGCCTTATGGCTATTTATATATTATGGGATCGGGCTGCACGCCTCAGCGATATAGCGCTTGGGCTGAAAGGAACCCCTTCCGGAGTCTGCATATCCCCAGTGAGCGCAGTCGACTATATATATGTGGATAAGATTGCACGCCGCAACGGGCCGTATGGTCATTATGGATCGGGCTGCACGTCACAGCGGGTATTGTACAGCGCTGAGTGATTAAGTGTACTGAGCATAGTGAGAGAGAATGTGAAATAGTGAGATTGAGTACTCTGAGAGTGTGAGTACATGATCTCATTATCGAGATGCATTGCATTTGACATACGTACGTGAGATACATGCATAGAGGTGCATTTCCTTCTGCTACCCGGTTTTGGGAACATTTATGATTTTACCTGTATCTTGACATGTAAGCATAGAGAAGTATTTTCCTCATGCTATATGAAAATGAAACATCTTACTATTTGTTGAAAGAAGTTTTGGGAAAAATGACAGTTTTCAAACTTACTTGTACTTTGGCTTTTTCGGTAAAAGATTTGGGTTTTCACTTAGATACTTGAAAAGAAATGCTTATTTTTCTGGAACTGTGAACAAACTGAGCCTTTTATTTCTAAGATTCTTCTTTTGTTATTGTACTATGTTGTTATGAACTGTGGTGGAATATTGGTGTTGGACCCGACCTTTTTGTTAGCTCGTCACTACTTTCAACCTAAGGTTAGGTTTGTTACTTATTGAGTACATGGGGTCGGTTGTACTCATACTACACTTTTGTACCTTGTGTGCAGATGTTAGTTGTTCATGTTATTGTGTTCGATGGGAGCTGGATTTGAAGATGTACCTGCATCCCGGTTGTAGCTGCCTCTTGTTCGTGGTAGCCTTGGATCTATAAAACTCTGTTTATGTACTTTTCAAACAGACGATATATTTATTTCATTTCCTCTTTGTAAACTCTATTCTTAGAAGCTCATATTTGTACTACCAAATCTTGGGGAATGTATTAGATTCAGATAATTTATTTACTTAATTGCTTTATTGATTGTTATTGGAATTGGTTAGTGGTTAACTGGCTTACTAGTGGGTTGGATTAAGTGTCATCACGACTAGTTAGATTTTTTTGGGTCGTGACAGATTCTGACATATTCCCAAGTCCAAAATCATCATACGAATATGTTGTGAACCTTCAAATCCCGATTCCAAGGTCGTTTACTCAAAAATCACACTTTAGTCAATTCCTCCAACTTAAGGCTTCCAAAATTAGAATTTGTTTTCCAAATCAACTCCGAACTTTCCGAAATTATATTCCGACCACGCGTGCAATTCATAATACCCGAAATAAAGTTACTCAAGGCCTCAAACCACCGAACGACTCGCTAAAGCTGAAAACGATCGGTCGGGTCGTTACAACCACTGTTAGTGAGCATTGTTTTTCTTAGAAGAAACCCTTCGCCTAAACAATATAAAGATAAAGTTGCAGGTCACACATTATAAATGAATAGAATAGCAGTAGTTGAAAAAGAAAAATTGTCAATTCGAACAAGAGTTTGAGAGAAGTTAAGAGTGGACATCAATAAAATTAGAATTGATTCGATATTAAACAATCACAAATAATAGTATGATGGGATATTTTGGTTGACTGAGGTCAAAGCTTATACAGTCTATCGGTATAATTATATAATTTTATTTTTTGTTTTTTGTTTTGTTCAGGAAAATATAACAAAAAGTTAACAGATATACAGATACACTAAAGAAGTCTATATCTACTGGTAACTTATATTGCTGAAAATGGATAACTGAACATAAAGTTAACCTGAACATTATACATTTTTGCAGTCTAAAATTATTAATGCTATTAGATTTCAGAAGCCAATGAGATATGTTTCTTATCCTCAATTATAGTAAGATCAATATAGCTTTTAATCTAATGAGTTTTTGAAAAATTTTAAGATGTTGGAAAGAAAATTGGGAAATGAATGAATAATCTATGTTTGTTGGAATATGCCCCTTTTTATATATATTTAAAGTTTTTTTGAGTTGTTTTTCTATTTACTAATTCCTACAGTGGTGCAATTCACTAATGATCTTACTAAATAATCTCTATTTGTGTTCTTTTCTTGTTTTCTTTGTTTTACTAGGAAAGCGCTAATCTAAATTTATAATGGTGTACATACTCAACAAAATTTTATGATTGTGTTAACTGAAATACCTACACATAAGAATTATATGTTCTATCTGTTGGTATAAACAAACATGATTTTAGATATTGGGGCAGGTCGAAGGCTAAATTAGTTTCTCTCAAGTTATATATGATGAAGTTGGATACTAACCCAAGTAACTTACATGTCGAAGGTACTAAGAAAAACATGAGGCTGCAAAGTTTTTTTTTTCGGTGCTAATGACTACATTGTTACATTTGTTTATATTCAATTTTTTTCCCTTGTATTTTTTGTTTTCCAAGCTAGAAAGAATAGTAAGATGAGAATTGTCAAATTTGCTCGCACAAGAGTAGTTCACTAACCTTTATTCTTTTTTGCGAGGGGTCTTCGGCTGAAGTAACTCAAGGTTCGAAGGTAACATGAGAGTGCAAAGTTTTGTTTCAATTTTGATGACATCATTATTGCATCTATTTTTAATTGAATTTTGTTTGAGTTATTTGTTCTTCATGTTAAAAAAAGTAATGAAAAAGTAGTGATAAAGTTTATTAACTTTTATTTTTTTCTTGGGGGGTCTCCAGTTCAGTTTGTTGCCTCTTGGTAGAAGAGCCATTTTCTATATTTAACTCGTTTTTCAGCTCTTCTCTGGGTGTAACTTGTTCCATATTTGAGTGACTGCTTTCTTCGTTTTCTATCTCTTTCTTCAGTTCTTTCGTTTTGCAACATTTTCCAATTTAGTGTTACTGTTCTCTCCAATTTCTTCAGAGGCTGCTGGTGTGAGTAATTGAAACAAATATTCCTTCACATAGTAGGACACAATGAACAACCGCGTATCAGAAGTTCTAGAAAATATTTTTCTCAGTTGTATCTTGAAAATTTTATGAGGAAGACACTGTCGAACATGTTCAAGAGGTAATGGTTGTTCCTGCAGGAGAGAAAAAGATGAATTTAACACATCAAGATAGTAGTCAAAAGTAATAATACTCCGAATTAAATTAGATGTTTTAAGCCTACAAAGTACTTGGGATGCAGAGGCTACAAGCTTCTATAGCCTTTAATTATCTTTTCATTAATGATGAATTTAAAAAGCCAATTGTAACATTTAAGCGACCTAAAGGAGATGTTTTAGTTTTCGACAAGCAGGTGGAAATGGAGGTATAAGCACACATAATCAGTACTTTAGTAAGAAAATTGTTGACAAGTTGTCTGCATCGGCAGTAACTAACATTTCCAAGCAGCACAAGTCAGATGATGAACCAACAAAGCAACACTGAATAGTCCGGTAACAACTTAGAGTTAATCAATTAACAAGAATGCATTAATGGGAAGTATCTACTTCTGCTAAAAAGGAGCATGAAAGGGGTCTCAATGAGAGAAAATATGTGGGAAATGCAGCAAGAGTAAAACTGAGAGAAAGTTATACAACAGATGCTCTTCTTGTTACCTTAAAAGCATGGGCTACTTCAGCTAAAGATTTTTCCTGTGCAACTATCCAGCTATACGTGACTTAGGAGGCAGCTAATCAGTATGCATTGAGTTATCCCAGTATATATTATATTCAACATTAATCAGTATTGCATATAAGCTCTAAGATTTTAAACTCATAAAGTTATATTGTAAAATGAGATTCAATGTAGTTCAAAACCATTTCAATGAAGATACATAGATACCAAGTTGTTATAAACTTGTAATTAACTGGAAGAAAAATTTTGAACTTATAGCCCGCTAAGTATGTCCCTTTTGTTTGGGAAGAAGGGAAACACGGAACTACAGCAAGGAATTGCATATGCTGGACCATCTAGTTTTACCCGCACATGTTTAGTTTGCATGAACTAATTAACGAAATAAAAAATTCGATTATATCAATATTTGTTCCATACCAGTTCAGAAGTCTTCCAACTTGAGGATATGGTGGATTTATCAGTATGACCGAGTTGTACCTTGTCGAAAATGATAATCCTATATGACACATTATGTTAGTAAAGAATTTACAACAGACCTCTTGCAATACCAAAAAAAAAGCATAATGTTTTCCATACCAGCATAGTTGGCTCGCGTAATTCGTTTAGCTACAATTATTGGATATTCAGCAACCTGTGCAGCGAGGATGCTTCAATCAGCGTCGGTGAAGTCTTCCCACAGCGTAAGGATAGTAGGCCTCATACTACAGTAAAAGGAATGGACAATAAGTGACACTATCCAATAAAAAACTACAAGTCTAACAATGTCAGCAAGAGTAGTAAAAAAGAGGATGTAAATATAAAAATAGCAGAGACAATTCGGTAAGACCGTAATTCAAACAATGCTATAAGAACTAAGTAACATGTTCGTGCAGGAGAGTGAAGGTTGACAGAAAGGTTTTTTAAAATGATGCATCTTGCGTGCCTAAGCAAACAAATGCAGCATGACCTATGCAGTTTTTTCCAGTTTGGAACTAATGCCTTCTGGAGTATGTAGTTGTCACTGTATTTTCTAAAATCTACGCAGCGAATACATAGTAAAAATATATATTTTAGGTCTCAAAAAAGAGAACAAATAAATTACCTGATAGATTGTCGGGTATAAAGATTGAGAAGAGAATTTTTCTGCCTATATAGGAACTTAAGAACTTATCTAAATATTTTTTCATATGTTAATATATTGCACTTTATTATTCTTTGTTACGGTTTTTTTGTCAACCAAAAATATTTCTACAAAAAGTTGTAATTGACCTAGAAGAGGAAATAGGAGAGCATTTGGAGAAATGAGACACGCCTATCTAATATATGAGAGTTAGTTGCACATTTAAATCTTTTCCAATGGATGATCTTCTACAATGAGTAACAAACTTTCTTAACTCATATTATATATGAATCATGTTTTAGCTACAAAAATGACATGGATAATAGAAAATGAGGAGTTTTGATCTCCCATTGACTAATGAAGTCTTCTTGACTAAGATGTGTCAGATGATAGCAGTCAATGTTTACATTAAAAAAGGTTGTAATGGACACATTAAAAAAACAGTGATAGACATATTTCAGACTTCTTTGCATTTTTTTTCTCGTGAGCAGTACTGGATTTTACCTAGGCCAATATACAAAATAAAAATTTGTACTAAACCATGGTGATCACTAAAATGTTGTGGTTCAAAATGTCAGGACAAAGAGAAAGTTGGATTATGTCTGAAAGCCTACATGATTTCTTTTTGGAGATCTTGTGGCTTGTTCTATTCATAGAAAGATTAAATTTGTTGCAAGTGGCATAGATCAAGCACAAGGTGCAATAAATGAGTCTGGAGAGATTTCTTCCTGCCAGCTTTAGTCAAAGAAGGTGGCACTGATGAGGAGATGGCTGAGATTATAATCTCATGACATTATAACTTCTTAATTGAAGGTATCTGACCAAAGTAATCAAGTAAATAAGACGACATCGTCAAGCCAATTTATTTTGGAAGCTGTAGCGAAAGTAATAAAGTAAATAGAATGCCAGCAGACCTACTTGATATCCATTACGATGATTTCATGACATTTGTTACTGTTAGCGTCAGCATACTTTATCGAGTTGCAGTTCACCACAATGGCAATTATGTCTGGTTAGTGGACATTGGAAGCGGCTTATAATTTAGACCAATATAAACAGTCTCAGAATGTAAGGATACAAGTAAAATTAATTGTCAGAGGGTACTACGCGTAAAATAATGGTTACTAAATTCTTTATTTCGCTGTTTCTCATGCAAATATGCAAAGGGTACAGTATTCAACCTTGTCGGAGGTGGGAGCGGTGGGTCTTGTATGTTATCATCTTTCACCTCTTCGACGACAGTAAATTTGTCGATAACCCATTCAAAACGGTTGATAGGTACTCCGTAGGGTAAAGGAACCCTCACTTTTGCAGTAGATATCAAGTAAGTGGAAAACGGGGTGAGCTTGTCTGCATACTTTTCTATGTCTTCCCCGTACAGAACAACTGCTATTTGCTCTTCCTGCATTTTGATAGAATGATGATTTTGTAACGACCCGGCCGGTCGTTTCGAGAGTTATAGCCCAGTTTCCCCCATTTCTGCTTCCTTTATGCTTTTAAGCTATATTATGATATACCGGGTTAGTTTGTTCGGGTCCGGAATGGTTTCGAAGTGGATTAAGACACTTAGTCTCCTATTTAGATGTTTAAGTTGAAAAAGTCAACTGGATGTTGATCTATGTATAAATGATCTCATATTTAAATTTTTAGCTCCGTTAGGTGATTTTGGACTTAAGAGTGCGTCCGTTATGTGATTTGGAGGTTCGTAGTAGAATTAGGCTTGAATTGGCGAAAATTAAAAATTTGGCGATTACGGTCGGCAGTGAAAAATTTGATATCGGGGTCGGAATGGAATTTCGGAAATGGGAGTAGTTTTGTAGTATCATTTGTGACGTGTGTGCAAAATTTGAGGTCATTCAGACGTGGTTTGGTTGGTTTCGGCATTGGTTGTCGAATTTGGAAGTTTAGAAGTTCTTAGGCTTGAATCCAAAGGTAATTTGGTAATTTGATGTTGTTTTGAGTGATTCGAAGGTTCGATTAAGTTTGTATGTTGATATATGACTTGTTGGTATTTTTGGTTGAGGTCCCAAGGGCCTCGGGGTGATTCCGGGTGGTTAACGGTTTGTTTGAAGTTGGAAAATGCAGTTGCAGTTGCTGCTACTGATATTTCCGCACCTGCGGAGGGGAGAACCGCAGGTGCGAGGTCGCTGGTGCGCATGAGTGTTCGCAGGTACGGACAGTGCTGGGGCAGTATGCGCAGGTGCGAGAAGGCTATCACATCTGTGAGCCCGCAGGTGCGAGACCTGGGGCGCATATGCGGAAGGGAGGAAAGCGACTGGCTTCGCAGATGTGGAGTCTTACGCGCAGGTGCGCAAGCGCATGTGCGCCAGGTTGGCCGCAGATGCGGAACCTGGGATCCTAATTGAGCTACGCACCTGCGATAAATATTCCGCAGGTGTGGTGGCACAGGTGTGAGAATTGGTCCGCAGGTGCAAAAGGCCTAGGCAGAAAATATAAAAAGGAGACTTCACGGATTTTAGTCCATTTCTCACCATTTTCAGTCGGTTTTGAAGCTTTTGGGAGTGATTTTGAAGAGGAATTCAAGGGGATATCAGTGAGGTAAGTTGCTTGAGTCCTAATACTCGTATATGTAGTGATTTTTCGTTGCTTAATTATGTAATTAGTGGAAACTAGGGGTGCAAATGAGGGGTTAGGGCTTGGGATTTTGGAGAGTTTCTTTTATGGATTTGAGGGATCAAATGAGGTCAGATTTTGATAAATTTTGTATGTATGGACTCGTGAGTGAATGGGCTTTCTAGTTTTGTAAATTTTGTCAGATTTTGAGACATGGGCCTGGGGGCCGGGTTTGAGCCAATTTCAGATTTTGGGCTAATTTGATAGTTTTTCTTGTGGAATTCATTCCATTAGCGTATATTGATGGTATTGTACTGATTGTGAATAGATTCGGAGCATTCGTAGGCCGAGTCGAGAGGCGAGTGCATCGTGGAGTAGGGATTTGATCGGTTTGAGGTAAGTAACGATTGTAAATCTAGCCCTGAGGGTANAGAATGGGGCTTTACTAGCCCGACACACAAGCTTTATCAATCCCCCTCGAAATATTCGGGGACTGTACAGGCGGAGTAGATGATCCACGGTGGGTCTACATGAGTCGATCTTGTTCACAAAAAATCAAAAGAGGATTACAATCCTCCACAACAATGGGTGGATCTGACCGAGGCATACTTCGTTCCTCTTACAGAAGTCTACAATGACCGGGTCCACCGGGCCCAGTGTGAAGGATGTAACGACCCGGACGGTTGTTTTGAGAGTTTTAGCCTCGCTTCCCCCATTTCTACTTTCTTTATGCTTTTAAGCTATATTGTGATATACCGGGTTAGTTGGTTCAGGTCCGCAGTGGTTTCGAAGTGGATTGAGACACTTAGTCTCCTATTTCGAAGTTTAAGTTGGAAAAGTCAATCGGATGTTGACCTATATGTAAACGATCTCGGATTTGAATTTTTATGGTTCCGTTAGCTCTATTAGGTGATTTTGGACTTAGGAGTGCATCCAGAATGTGATTTGGAGGTCCGTAGTGGAATTAGGATTGAATTGGCGAATTGGAAATTTGTCGATTTTCGATTGGCAGTGGAAAATTTAATATCGGAGTCGGAATGGATTTACGGAAGTTGGGGTAGGTTCGTGGTATCATTTGTGATGTGTGTGTAATATTTGAGGTCATTCGGACGTGGTTTGGTAAGTTTCGGCGTTGTTTGTGGAATTCGGAAGATTTGAAGTTCTTAAGCTTGAATCCGAGGTAATTTGGTGTTTTGATGTTGTTTGGAGTGATTCGAAGGTTCGACTAAGTTTGTATATTGATATATGACTTGTTGGTATTTTTGGTTGAGGTCCCGAGGGCCTCGGGTGTGTTTCGGATGGTCGACGGATTGGTTTTTGGTGTTTAGTTGGTTGGGCTAGGCAGGATGCGCAGGTGCGAGAAGTTTGTCGCATCTGCGAGCCCGCAGGTGCGAGGCCTGGGCGCAGGTGTGGAGGCTGAAAAATTAAGTGTGTTTCATACGTGCGGCGATTTGACCGCAGGTGCGGTCCCGTAGGCTTGAAGAATAGGCCGCATGTGCGAAAAGCCTGGGCAGATAGTATAAATTGTACACTTCGCGAATTTTGGTCCATTCTTCACCATTTTCAGTCGATTTTGAAGCTTTTGGGAGTCATTGTGAAGAGGGATTCAAGGGGATATCAGTGAGGTAAGTTGCTTGAGTCCTAATACTCGTATATGTAGTGATTTTTCGTTGCTTAATTATGTAATTAGTGGAAACTAGGGGTGCAAATGAGGGGTTAGGGCTTGGGATTTTGGAGAGTTTCTTTTATGGATTTGAGGGATCAAATGAGGTCAGATTTTGATAAATTTTGTATGTATGGACTCGTGAGTGAATGGGCTTTCTAGTTTTGTAAATTTTGTCAGATTTTGAGACATGGGCCTGGGGGCCGGGTTTGAGCCAATTTCAGATTTTGGGCTAATTTGATAGTTTTTCTTGTGGAATTCATTCCATTAGCGTATATTGATGGTATTGTACTGATTGTGAATAGATTCGGAGCATTCGTAGGCCGAGTCGAGAGGCGAGTGCATCGTGGAGTAGGGATTTGATCGGTTTGAGGTAAGTAACGATTGTAAATCTAGCCCTGAGGGTATGAAACCCCGGATTTCGTTTCATTTACTATTTTGAGGTGACGCACATGCTAGGTGACGGGCGTGTGGGCGTGCATCGTTGGGATTATGACTTGGTCCGTCCCTTAGAAAATGTAAAGTTGCATATTTTGTTGAATCTATATGATACTTATGAGTTTTAAAAATACGCTTCTGTAAATTGGGCGGAATACCATGTTTGGGCCTTGTGCCAGTGCTGTTTGGACCCTTAGGGGCCTTTTTCTTACTACCCTCTCACTGTTTTCGATTGACAATCTATACTCAGTCATGGTTATACCTGTTTACTGCATAACTCCGTTTTACTACTCTGTTTTGATGCATATAAATGTTGTTTTGGGCCGAATACCCTGTTTTACTAAGAGCCCGAGTGGCTTGAGAGTTTTATGACTGAGTGAGGCCGAGGGCCTGATTTGTGAGGATATTTAAGGGATCGGGCTGCACGCCGCATCATGTTTGATATAGGACGAGGGCCTGAGTGATTTATTCAATGATTTGGCTTGATAAAGTGCTTGGGCTGAAGGAGCCCCTCCAGAGTCTGTACATACCCCCAATGAGTGCAGGTACCTACTGAGTGCGAGTGGCGAGTGTTGAGTGGATGGGAGGCATGAGTGATTGTGAGGTATGCCCGAGAGGCATGAGTGATTGTAAGGTATGCCCGAGAGGCTGTATACGAGTGACGTTGTCCGAGGGTCTAATTATGATTTCATCAATTTTACTCACCTTTGTATTGAGCTTTTGTTTGAAACACTATTGAGAAATATCTTTAAATGATTCTTACTAGAATTGGGTTTAAACGAGATGATTTGATTCCAGCCGCATGTTGTATTTTATCGAGATTGCATGATATGAACATTATATGCTTTATTGCTTGTCACTACTGCTCAATCTTTATTTATTGTTGTTACTTACTGAGTTAGCGTACTCGCGTTACTCCTTTCCCCTTGTGTGTAGATCCAGGTATAGCTGGACATGGTAGTGGCTCTTGACTATTCTGATTACAAATTTTCTCGGGGATAGCAAGGTAGCTACCTTGCGATCGCAGCCCTGCTCTTCTCCCTCTTATCTTTTCTGCACTTTTGTTTTGATTTGAACTCCTTTATGAAGGTTTTTATGTTAAATGGCCTTGAGATTATCTTTGAAATGAAAATATCGGTTTGTTTTGGAAAATGAGTTGGGTAGCCTAGTTCCACGATAGGCGCCATCACGACAGGGTTAGTTTGGATCGTGACAAGTTGGTATCAGAGCCTAGGTTGCATAGGTCTCATGAGTCATGAGCGGGTTTAGTAGAGTCTTGCGGATCGGTATGGAGACGTCTGTACTTATCTTCGAGAGGCTGCAAAACCCTTAGGAAAACTCCACGTTCTTGAATTCTTGTCGTGCGAATTTGTTGATTCTAGTAACTAAATATATGTTGTTTCATTCTCTCACAGATGGTGAGGACTCGTACTACCGGTCGGAGGGCCAACCACCAGTACCACCAGCCAGGGCCGCGAGAGGCCGAGGCCGTGGTAGAAGTCGTGGTAGGGGAAGAGGTGCAGCCCGTACAGCAGCTGGGGCAGTACCTGTAGATTCCCCAGTTGTCCCAGATCAGGACCAGGTTCCAGTTGTTGATGCACCAGCTCAGGCACCACCTGTTCCTATTGTGATTCCAGGCCTTCAGGAGGCCCTAGCTCAGATTCTGACAGCGTGTACCGACCTTGCTCGGGTGGTCTCTATCTCGACGGCCGCAACCACTTCTCGGGCTGGGGGAAGCACAGGCACTTAGACTCCCGTCGCTCGCACACTCGAGCAGGTTATTTAGGGACTCCAAACACCGGGGGAACCACCAGCCCAGCCGGTTACAGATGCACAAGATTATGTGGTTCCTGTTATGCCTGAGGATGATCAATGTAGGTTGGAGAAGTTTGGGAGACTCCAACCGCCACCTTTCAGTGGCACAGAGAGAGAGGATGCTAGGGACTTCTTGGACAGGTGTCAGAGGATACTCCGTACTACTAGTATTCTGGAGACTTGTGGGGTCTCATTCACTACTTTTCAGTTTTCTGGGGCTGCACTCAGATGGTGGGAGACTTATGAGAGGAGTAGGACTATTGGTGCAACACCCCTTAATTGGCAGCAGTTCTCTGTGGTCCTTTTGGAGAAGTTCGTGCCTCAATCCCGCAGAGAGGAGCTGTGCAGACAGTTTGAGCGACTTCGCCAGGGTGATATGTCTGTGACGCAGTATGAGATGCGATTCTCGGAGTTAGCCCGTCATGCTATCTGGTTGGTTCCAACGGACAAGGAGGGGATCATGAGGTTTATTGATGGTCTTACTTTTCACCTACAGTTGCTTATGACCAGAGAGAGTGTGTCTGGTACTACCTTTGATGAGGTTGTCGACATTGCTCGGCAGATTGAGATGGTTCGCGGTCAAAAGAAGGTTGAGAGGGAGGCCAAGAGGCCTCGTGGGCAGGGTGGATTCGTCATTTCAGACAGGCTCAGTCAGCTCGGCCATTTCACCGTGGTGCATCATCTGGCCATGGTTCTCACATTTCTCATCAGGGCCACTCATCACTTGGTGCCCTTCTAGCTCAGAGTTCGTCCCGTGCTCCACCAGTTCAGGGCTCCTCCATGCCAAGTTCTTCTACCAGTTATCCCGGTGCTAGAGGTTCCCTTCAGTTCCCGCCACTAGCACCAGGGAGTTGTTTTGAGTGTGGGAAGTTTAGGCATATGTGGAGGCAGTGTCCTCATCATCATGGAGGTCTATCTCAGCAGAAGAATCAGCCTTTGACTTCCGCACCAGTTACTTCACCACTCGCCTAGTCAGCTCGGGGTGTAGGTCAATCATTTAGGGGTCGCCCTAGAGGGGGAGGCAGATCAGGAGGTGGTCAGACCTATTTCTATGCCCTCCCTACCAGACCAGATGATATTGCTTCAGATGTCGTGATTACAGGTATTCTCTCGGTTTGTCACAGAGATGCCTCCATATTATTTGACCCTGGTTCCATGTATTCATATGTTTCCTCGTATTTCGCCCATTTTCTGGATATGCCTCGTGAGTCTTTAGTTTTATTTGTTCATGTATCTACTCCTATGGGCGATACTATTGTTGTGGACCGCGTATATCGATCATGTGTGGTGATTATTGGGGGTCTGGAAACCCAAGTGGACCTTTTGCTGCTCAGTATGGTTGACTTTGATGTGATATTGGGTATGGATTGTTTATCTCCATGTCATGATGTTCTAGATTGTCACGCTAAGATCGTGACGTTGGTGATGTCGAGATTTTCGAGGGTTGAGTGGAGCGATTCTATAGATTATGTACCTAGTAGGGTGATTTCATATTTGAAGGCTCAGTGTATGGTTGAGAAGGGTTGCCTGTCTTATTTGGCGTTTGTGAGGGATGTTAGTGCAGAGACCTACCATTGATTTTGTTCCGGTGGTACGTGATTTTCCGGATGTGTTTCCTGCAGACCTGCCGGGCATGCCGCCTGACAGGGATATTGACTTTGTTATTGATTTGGTGCCGGACACTCAACCCATTTCTATTCCACCGTATCGTATGGCACCCGAGGAGTTGAAGAGATTGAAAGAACAGCATCAGGAACTCCTTGATAAGGGGTTTATTCGGCCTAGTGTTTCACCTTGGGGTGCACCGGTTCTATTTGTGAAGAAGAAGGATAGTTCCATGAGA
>AWOL01S0118644.1:0-31664 GCA_000715115.1 Nicotiana otophora
ACGAATTTCCCTAGCAAAAGGAAGACTTGTGTGTGCTAGGCTGATGAAGCTGAATTATGGTTTTGTTCTGTTTACTGTGCCTGTACTTCTTTTCTTTTCCCTCAATGTTCTGCCCCCGTGTCGACAAGGGGTTACCACATAAGTGTTTCTAGAATTACTTTAATTTTTGTGGTTATTTTGTAATGGTATTTCAATTGCATGCATGTGTAATTCTGCAGTAGCAATATTACTATTTCTCTAACTTTTGTTGACATGAAAAATTAGATGACTTATAGTTTTCAAATTGAGTAGATACTTTTCCCTGTGATATCTTTTTCATTTAAAAATTTTCAAGAAAAAAATTGATAAATGTTTGTATGTTAGGGAGTCATACNCCCTGTGATATCTTTTTCATTTAAAAATTTTCAAGAAAAAAATTGATAAATGTTTGTATGTTAGGGAGTCATGTTGTGAGGTGATCTATTTTCCTTGTGACATCTTTCAACTTCCAGGTAATTTATTGAGGAAGAATTGGTGAAAGTTATCGAATTCTTTAATGCTGTGAAATTGGCAGTGAAATTAAAGGTTCTAACTCAAGGTAAGTTTTTCACTGTTATTCTTTTTGTTGTGTGTACTACATTTGAGAAAATATGGCCACAGCAAGCTGAGGAAGGTGACAAAAAAAATATAAGTTGCAAATTCAGAACAATGAGCACGCCGGATCAGGCAAAAGATTTGATTTTAGCTTCCCCAATTTCCAAGCCCTTCAGGTGCAATTCCACATTCTTTACAGAACCTTAAAATTTTGGGTCGCTTTTTCTTGAAAAATGAATTTCAGTGTTCTGCTTTGTCTATTGTATCAAGCAGTTGTTCATGGATAAAAAATGCAACTTTAGTATTGGATACAAAAACAAAACTTAGAAAATACTTCACCTCTACATTTAATTTTTGTAACTGACGCGGCTTTCTTCTAATATTTTTAATATCTCAATTGCAAGATAGAGGGAAGCGGTAACTTGACAAAATGGTTGTTATCATACTCATAATAATTGTTACTCTGGAATTAGGGAGGATGATCATACAAGTATAGGGTGACTTGTGCTGCTTGAGATCAATTAGGTGATCTATATACTCATATAATATCATGCAATATGACTAAACTCTACTTTAGAGTTCCTGTAGTGTGTGGCTTTTCCCTCTGGATGTTGATTCCTTAATATGGCACTATGTGTGATTGTTTGAGGATCATGAGGTTGAATGCAAACAGAATAGTTTATGTAGTTTATTCAAAGAGTAAATCAGAACCATTTTAACTGCATTAGGTAGTTCCTGAAATCTTTTAGCTCAGCCACAATATTTTTGCAAGGTATTGCTCACATCTATCTATTCTTTTTATGGTCAAGTGGAAAGGAGAACATGATCCTTTTGTAGTCTAATTTTATTTTGCCTTACAGGAACATGATGGGCTAATTGTTTGAACGACAATTATGTTTTGCAAGTAAGATAGCAAGTAAGATATTAACCGGGCACTTTATCAGATGAGAGAAGGGACCAACATATATTTTAAGTATCTAGCACTATTTATTTCGGACTCTCATATCCTTGTGAACATCTTTCAGACAAATGCAAGGATTGTTTCAAAGATATAAGCATATAACCTTGAGATCATCTTGGGTTATTTCTTTGTAACCTGAAGACATTAGGTTATTTCTCCTAGACATGAACCTATTTTTTACATGGTCAGCTCTATGTAGACCTATCATGACTAAAAGTTTCCATTGTTTGAACCTATGGATTCGATCACCTACAACAGATAATGATGATGATCATTTGACGTACAATATCGTTTATAATAAAATTATTCAAAAAGCCTTTTCATAGATAGATCCCTTGGATGGGCCCAGATTCTGCTGATGTCCCGTGGTTCCTTATTCATATATATTTCATAGAAGGTTGACTCCATCTTGGTACAGTGACAGCAGTTGCTCCATTTTTACTGTTGAGGTATTTAACTTCTATTTGTTTTATTATCATCTTAATTTACCTTGTGCATAATTCGAATTGCGAAGGATTTTTTAGATTTCTTCTGAATGTAAGTTGGTCTTCCAGAAGTTTTTGATACTCGAAGTTCACCAATAAATTATGAGATAAAATCTGAAGTAACCACTAGATTTAGTTCGCAAATACACAGTCCACTTTTTACTGTAGAACCTCAATCTGATTGAGTGTAGCCCATATATACCTAGGTTTGTTTAAGAATACATGGGTATAACTTTTAGTGCTTTCTATCCTGTTCCTCGGTTTTGCCTGAGATTTGAAGGTACTTTCATTTGTTATCTTGTGTATTTCTCCTTCACAACCGATTTTTTCTTTTTAGAGTTTTTGCCCCAAGATGCAATGAAGGCATATTGATTTGGTGTTTTTCTCTGTATGTTGTGGTAAAGTATCATTTATACTATTGATATGAATTTGCATTATCCTGAAATATTGTGTGTTCTTATATTAAATTTGGTAACCACTGTGTGCATCAATTAAAATCTGCTAACTCTCATGACTTGCTTCTAAATCCCCCTCCTTTTAATTCAAACACAATGTTTTTAGGTTAACTATGTTCTTGAGGCCCTCTTTGTACTACATCCCCATTGTCTCTATCTTTTCATATTAGCTAATTTTATTGGATGGTGATAATGATTGACAGAGATGTTATACGTGAAATGTTGAATAGAACGGAGGATCGTTCCAGCATATAATCACATTGCATTATTTAATTTTAATGGAAGGGTACGCAAAACAGGGCCACTTGGAAAGGTTGTACTCTTATTTGAGGAAATGTTTGATAGGTGTAGATTTATAAAATACTGGAATGCTAATACAGCAACATAGAGATATTATGCAAGATGTAAGGGTTTGGAGTTCTCCCAAACAATGTGGTATGTATATGATCTTGTGAAATGTTGCTGCTCTTATTAGCCTCTAAGAGGCTCCTTGGCTATTCAACATGTCAAATGGTAATCAAATCTTCATAACTCAACCACTCATAGTTATGACGTTTTGTTAATATCACCAAATAGCTACTCCAGACCACCATAAAAGGAATTATAGCCATTCCAAAGTCTTCAATGTTGGGCACGTGCCCGTGCTGTAGCACGGGCTGAACCTTACTAGTTAAAAATATGTAGGAAGGTTTAATAAAATCAATTTCATAAGAATCTTCCATATTGGTAATACATTACCACTTTATAATATTCAATACCAAAAAAAAAAAAAGTAATGCAAAACGGACTGCATAAAGCAATAATATATTATTATATTATATTTTAATTGCTTTCCTACTCAAATAATTTATTTTATTATTAATTTTTTGTGTAATATAGAAAATTATACCCAATTTTTAAAGAACAACTAAGAAATTTTTTAAGAATATAAATGTGTGAGAGAAGAAAGAAAAATATTGGTAAGAGCCAATACCACTAATGATTTTGTAAATATAAAGATCTAAAAGTGGAATGTCATCGATCTTTTTACACTTTGAAAATAAAATTTATGGTGGATAAAATTATAATCACGGTTAAATATTCAAACATGAGATGAACTAATATTAATAATCTAAATCAACAAAAAATAAATTATATTTTATGTTAAAATCAAATAATTAAATCTTTCAATTAATTATTTAGCAAGAGAATCTAATTAAATTATTTTTTAAATTCATCATATGAGTAAAATTATTTTTCAAGTTGAAAAAAATATAATATTAAGAAGGCCATACAAGTGTTTGAGGAAGCACAATCAGAGCTAAATCCTGAACAAGAATAAGCTTTTAAGACTATATTATAAAAAATCGATCCTGGTATACTGGGATTATCCTTTGTAGATGCCTCCAGTGGAGTCGAAATAATATTCCTATGTTATGCATTACTTGCAAATGTCATATCAAGAGGCATGATATTGTTAGCAATATATAGGAACAAGTAGTGTACCAGCAACGATTTATTATGAGGTCGTACAACTCACTTTATATTTTATATACCTCTTCAAATAACTGAAATAATCGTCACAAATATATCAAATCAGATCAATAGTACTCAATTTATAAGAAAAACAAAAGTGATAAAATGGAATGAAGTGCTTTTGGCTAAGTGTTAGACGATGGAAGCAATCGCCCACGATTTTAGAGATATATTGGATATTGATGAAACCGTTTGGTAGAAAAGTAATAGTTTGGAAGGTGATTTCTGTCAAGTACGATCAGTAGTTCCAAAATTGACCAAAACAGAAACTGTAAAAGCTAGCTTGCCAAAATTATACTTATGGCCTCAAATGAAAAATATTCAAATGACAAGAAATATAAAAGTAAGAACAAATCTAACATGCAGTGACTTCTTGTTTTGTGTCGGAAACGAAGAAGAGCATCCACTAAAAGATGATTTGGTTCTTCTAGAACACTTGGTTATCAACCCCAATAGTAATAGTAGTGTATTTAATAAGGAAAATATTTTTTGGCATTTAGATGATTGTTGTAGTATTATATATAAAATTTCTCTCATTAATTAAATTTTATCGTTTCTTTATATAAATAAATATTTAAACCATCATGTGTCAATATTAACGTGCAAACGCACGTTTATAAATACTAATTATATCAAAAGCGTCTAAAAAGTGTAGACCTGCAAATATATATAAAAAAAAAAACAAGTCCAATAAATTTTGACGTGAAAAAAGATATCACGGACCTTGAAATGAACTCTGAGATTCAAGCCCCTCTCTTTGCAAGATTTGGTAGGATTATCGGGTTCTTTCGAATACTTCACCATGGCTGCCGCCGATGCTGCTACTGGTTGAGTTGCCTACTTTGAGCGAGATTAAAATTCTATTAACATCATTCTTATACGCTATAATAATTTTTAGTTTTCTTGTTTTACTTTCTATATTGGGTTCTAACAGAATCATGAGTACAATAACCAAAACTTAGTTTTAATTAGACTACTCTTATAGCTCTGTAATCACAGTTTTCAATATTATTAATGCTAAGGCAAAATTACATAACAAAAGGGGAAATAAACAAACTCTCAAGAGTATGCCAAGGTAAAATGATAAGGACGATACCCAGTTTATACTTGAGCAAATCCAAGCAACTCTTTCTTTGTAAATAATCAAAGTAATAAAATCTAATAAGATATGAAGAAATGACTGACTGTCATGAGCGGATCTATGTAGGGGATTGGGGGTGGTACGCCACCCGATCGCTCGAGTAAAATCGTATATATGTGCTGATATTTTTCTCAAAATATTGAACATATATAACGGGTTGCATCCCAAAGTCACAACATAAAATGCCCAGGATCTCTGTTGTGGTCCTAGTTGTTTTGTTGTCATCTTTTTTCCCTTCCCTTTCTTCTCTATATGCTCCTTCTTTTAAATTGTTTTAATTTCTTCACCTTTGTTATTCAATCTATTTGTACAATCTCCTTTTTAATATTTATTTAAATTGTAAAAGTGCTTCCTTTTTCTTTTTCTAGATCTTCAAATTTATTTGAATGTGATTTTAATCATTTTCTCTTTTTATCCATCTAATATTATTTTATTAATTTTAAAAATTAGAGTGATGCATCAAATACATAATATTAATCCAGCTATATGTAGATTGAAGTGGTGTATTTTCTAATTTTAAATTTTATTTTTACTTTATATTTTTTAATCATATTAATCGAATTTGAATCCAGAGAATTAGATCGAATTAGACAGAACTTATTCGATTTTGTGATCAGATATTAATTTATGCATAAAAAGATCTTTTAAATTGAATTGAATTAATTCAAAATGGACCGAACCGAACCGAATTAATCAAAAATGGATCGAACCGACTAAATGTACACCCTAGTTTAATCTCTTTATTATGGTCGGTTTGCATTAAAAGCAGTGGCACCAGGGGCGTATGCATAAAGTTTTGTAAGCGGTGTTGAAATTTATAGAAGAACGAGAATTAATAACTTTAGTTATCATACTTAGAGACAAGAAATAGCTTTAATCTATTGGTTTTGTTGAGTCTTAAGTTAGAAAAAGTCCAGAATTAAATTCTACTTCATCACAAATTTTAACCACATAGATTCTCTCAAATATTTGCAAAAACGATGTGCTAGTTGATGTTTGAACTTCTGATCTCTTAGAGCAAAATCAAGCATATAATCAATGCGCCAAGAGACTATTTGTGTCAATTGGTGTCATTTTTTTCTACTTATGTGCTTCCTCACAGTATTAATATATATATTTTGTAAAATATTTTGACGGTGTCGCGTAACACCGCTTCGATAAATGTACACGCCCATGAGTGGCACCCGTAGCCATCAAATTTTGGATCCGCCTCTGCGGACTGCTTAATAAAAAAAAGGAAGAAACACATTGCGTAAAAATAAAAAAAATTGATCACATAAATGTAAATCAAATAGAATAAAAATGAAAATTTCGGAAGCCAACGTAAAGTAAAACACACTAAGCGAATGATGTTAGCAAAAGTGAAGTGTTAGTAATGTTGCGATTTGCGTCTTCTTTATGTTTTCTGAAATACTAACTCAACTTTTCCTTCTTTGTCTGAATATTTTGCCTTTGGGTCTCTCCGTTTGTTTTCTTGGCATTCGTTCACTTTCCCCTCCTTTGTACTCGTACCATTTTACAAATATAAGAATATCCAAATTAAAATTCAAAATCTATAGTGCTACAATGCAGGTAACAAAAGTGGTATAATCTTTTCTCGTTAAGACCATCAGCCAGCTAGAATATGATGTCTTAACTCTTATCAGCAACTCATGCCAATAAACTGCTCAAATAACTCTAACCTGCCAATACAATAAAGAAGAAAGATGTTATGCTCACGTTTTCTCGGCATTGTTTATAGAAGAACTTGTTCTCACTGATTAATGCAAATGCCTTATAATTAGAAAGACCTCATAATCCACCATGGATGAATTGACACTTTTTTCCTGAATTCTAGAATTGACACTTTGTTCCTTGAATGAAATCGTAATGCTGGCAAAGAGATGTGGCTTCGCACACACTCTTGAAATGGAAAAACCTAAGTTTTTGCTTGTCGATTATGAATCGGGGGCTTTATTCCTCTTTCATAGTTCTTAACGGAAGTATAAGTAATTGAGTACTGCGAAACGGTGCCATTGTTATTTAATAATTGATTGTTATGTTGAAATGAGAGGGATAAATCTAAAAAAAGGAGATAATAGATAAATACATTAGAAATTCTATGTTATTTCATTCTATGTCTTAAGGATTCCAGTGACAATATTATTCTTTTAGGATTGTAATTGAAGGTTATTCATTTGGCATGCATAAAAGGAACATTGTTATCTTTAGGAATTTTTAATTAGTAAAAATTATTTATTTTAAAGATTGTGCGCATTCACGATTTTAATCATTTAAAGTGATTTTGTTTGGTAGAAGATTCCTTATGCATCTATCAGGCATATAGATAGGTATTCTTGTACGGATTGATCCACTGATGCCGGATAATATGCCAGGTGCCAGTCACATAATATCATGATAGATCATGTAAAAGAATTTTCTTGTATCAATATATAACTCTTAAATTCTACTCTCTTTTTCTTTTTTTATGGAAGTGTTTGATTGACAAAAATTTAAAGAATTTTCTAATTTGGCATATATGAAAAGTATTCTCAGAACTTGTAATCTTAAACATGTTAAATTTTTTTGTTATAAGAATATTTTAAAGTTGATATGAGAAGTTTAAATTAAAGAAATTATAAAATGTGTTACTTTTTTCGAATAAACAAAAAAGAAAAAATATCATATAAAATGAGTAGGTAGAGCATTTAAATAGGTAAAAATCATTTACACCTCCAATGTTTAGAAATCAAACACTCTCCTCAACTTTGGATAATAGATATTATCCCCGTTTTATCCAATGGAATATTTATTTTGCCATTGACATTTAAAATCATCCACCTATGTATATCTTTTTATATTATATACAATATTTATTTTCTAATCTAAGTATTTTACCTACAATTTGAATAAATTTATCTTATCATATGTTTTTATTTAAGCTTATTAGCATTATAAGTAGAATAATCCTATTATTAATTTGTTACATTAATATTATTATTTTATCCAACGAGGCTGAAGGAGAATCACACATTATGTAGGTTGCATCAACAGAAAGTTATCAACCTCAATAAGAAGTTGAACTTGCTAGCTCCAAAGTGCTTCAAAAGCATACTAGAAAAGAATGGGGCACTAAAAGGACAAAAACAAAGCCCTAATTTCTCAAAATTATGGGAACATCAAAGAAGTCAAATCAGTCAAGTGTGCAAAGCTGGAACACCTACATACGTCCAACAAAATTCAAATGCTCAAAATAAAATTAGGATTTCAGTCATAACTGCTCTAACAAGATATGGATTTTTTGGTCCTCTGATTATGTGTTGAATATTGTGGAGGATAGAGAGCAATATGTTTAATTTACTACAGATCACCCAACCTCAAGGGTCTTTGTCATTTTTTTTAATGGTTGTTTACGCTAAATATGACAGATTGGATAAATGGCCATTAGATAATTTTTGGGAATTTTAATGTTATTACCAATGCTGAGGAGAAGTGGGAATGTACTAGGGCTTTAATTATATCTCATGTCTTAGCTAATTATAATTTACAAGATGGAAGTTCTCTAGGTTCTTCANAGATAAGTTCCTATAAGGTATTGGGACTGGTTTGTAAGATTGGACGGGGTCCCGGGGGGAGGGGGCGCTCGGGTGTGTTTCGGGGTGGTTTTGGACCATGTCGATATGTTTTGCCTATGTTGGTTGGTGGTGCTGGTGTTGTTATTCGTGAACCTGGTGGAAAGAAAGCATTCGTGGTGTATGATTTGGGTCAGAGGCCATTTGTGCTGCACATTCGCGTTGGGTGAGCCGTATTCGNTGTACTAGGGCTTTAATTATATCTCATGTCTTAGCTAATTATAATTTACAAGATGGAAGTTCTCTAGGTTCTTCATTCACTTGGAGTGACAACAGGAATTTGCCTATTGGCAGATTAGCCTATAATATTGAGTGGTTTAATTTATTTGGAGGACCAACTTTTACTCACCTCTCAAGATCTTGTCTGATCAAATTTCTAACTATGTGGNGTGCTGGTGTTGTTATTCGTGAACCTGGTGGAAAGAAAGCATTCGTGGTGTATGATTTGGGTCAGAGGCCATTTGTGCTGCACATTCGCGTTGGGTGAGCCGTATTCGTGGAGGCTTGGGGCATTGGTGCTTTGCATTCGCGACAAGGAGGTCGCGTTCGCAAAGAAGAAGAAGTTGGGACAGGAGGTCGGCCTTCGCGTTCACGAAGGGCCGGTCTCATTCGTGTAGAGCAGGTTAGGTAAGGCATCGCGTTCGTGGACCCTATCTTGCATTCACGAAGAGAAAATTTGGGTAGCTATAGATTTCGCCTTCGCGATCGCGAGGTGTTTTCCGCGATCTTGAATAGGAAAGACTGGGCAGTGCATAAGAATGCAAATCGGGAATTAGCTCATTTTCAACTCATTTCTTCCATTTGGAATCGATTTTGGGGAAAGTTTGAATGGGCATTATCACGATCCAAAATTCCTACCCGTCGTGATGGCGCCTAACACACCGGCTTGGCAAGCCGAATGATAACGAAGGCAAACAGAATAACGAAATTTATAGAAATAACATAAGTCTGAGGTTTCAAACAATATAACTGCTAATACAAAGTAAATCCCCCCAGAAACTAGTAAATACGGAGTCATGAGCTTCTACAATGGAATACAAGTCTGAAACTGAAAAATAAATACACTATGTGAACTGTAACAACAGTATGAAAGGAAAAGACAAGTCAAACTGCGACCAAGGATGCATATCTACCTCGTCTCTAGCAGATGGTCCAATATGCAAGCCTACTGCTGATAACTAGTCCCCTACACCTGGATCTGCACAATTAAGTGTAGAGTGTAGTATAAGTACAACCGACCCAATATACTCAATACAAATTATTAATGATACTAGCTATCACCTGTGTAGTTTCATCCTTTTTAACCGGCACAGAGAAATATTAGAATCAAATCATAAAGTTCAGTAAGAAAACATGTGTGTGTGTATATGTGTACAAATTCTCTAATACCCTACTAAGACAATATCTTGGCATATAGAGATGATATGTAGTTAAATTAGATAATGATCAAGGAAATAGCAAGTAAAGATGAAGTGCAAAATCCAACAAAACGCTGCCATATTTCCTCAACTTTTCTATATCCATACCAAACCACTGATCAGTTCCTCAATAACTGCGTGGACACCATCAAGAGAGAATCATGAGAGGGTGACCTTAGGGGGATGGATCTGTATCCGCACACTGTACGGACAACTTATGTGCTAATAATAGAACCCGCACGGACAACCCACGTATTGCACAGACAACTCATATGCTAATAACATCAATATCTAGATCCGCACGGATAACTCACGTGCCAACAAACACAATCCGCCCGGTATGGTCACAGGTACAACAACAGAATCCGCCCGGCGTGGTCATAAGAACCCAGTCCAATCATATCATACATGAGAAAATAAACAAGTATACATGTATGAAACGAGTGAATAACAAATCTCATGCTCCTGGACCGGTATAAACGACATGCTAAAGTGTAGGCATGTGCAAGTGTACTACTATAACTCAAACCGGCAATTTCATCAAAGAATAACATTTATCAGTTCATTCAGGTATTAAGCCCCTATGTAACCTCAAACATGGCTCAAATAGTTCACAACAATATCATAAATGTGCGAAGCATCATAGCTTAAGGTTTAGCAGTCAAATTCTAGGCTTATGAGAGCCTGAACACAACCCGAACATGAATAAATAACCCCGGTGTCCGCACATGGGTTCATCCCCACGCATGTACACACCCAATAGCGCGTAGCTATCACAACAATTCAGGCAACCAGTGCCTCAATCGAGTTTAGATAAAATGCTTACCTTAAGCAAATCAAATCACTCCGCTAGCAAGACCTTCCCACGCGTATCTATCTCCGGAAGCCTCGAATCTAGCCAAAAATAACGTAATACTATCAATATAAGCTATAGGAATTGATACCAAATGATAAGTCTAAGATCATTAACCAAAGTCAAAAAGTCAAGCCAAAAAGTCAACCCCGGACTCACGACTCGGAATTCGACAAAATTTACAAAATTCGAACACCCATTCGACAATGAGTACAACCATACTAAAATTATTCAAATCTGACCTCATATCGCCTTTCAAATCCTCAAAATATGGTCTATGAAGTTTTATTAATTTTTCCCAACTTTTCTAACCCAAAACACTAATTAAATGGTAAACACAATGATGGGTGCATGTAAAATAATCATATCCGAGTTAGAATCACTTAACCAAAACGTTTCCTTGAAAATCCCTCTTAAAATCGCCATGAGCTTTCTTAGTCCAAAAGATGGAAAATGAAATAAAACCCTCGTTTTTGAAATTTAACACTGCTACCCAGTGATCCTCTTTCGCGATCGCGGACAAACACTAGCGATCGCGAAGAACAATTTCTCCCAGCTCATAAAACACTCTATGCGATCGCGTGACTACAGTCGCGAATGTGATGGCATGACCTCCCAAGGCTACGCGATCGCAGACAACTCTACGCGAACGTGAAGAACAACGCGAGCCCCAGTACCAACTCTTTTTCCTTATATGCAAACGCGTTCACACCCACGCGTTTGAGATGTACAAGCTCCTCATCCTTCGCGATCGTGTCCCTCACTTCGCGAACGCGAAGAGTAAAATCCCAGTAGTCCTCAAGAATCCTTCGTGACGCGTACTTTCCCTCGCGATCGCAATGAAGGAAACCAAAACATAGAAATCAACAGTCCAACAAGGTCCAAAATGAAGCCGAACTTTATCCAAATCACACCTGAGGCCCCCGAGACCCCATCCAAACATACCAACAAGTCCTAAAACACAATACGAACTTAGTCGAGGCCTCAACATCAAAAACATGATTCTCACTCCAATTCAAGCCTAATGAAACTAATGGATTTCCAACTTCTACAATCAATGCTAAAACCTATCAAACAAACTTTGATTGACCTCAAATTTTGCACACAAGTCATAAATGACACAACAGACCTATTCCAACATCCGAAACCAAAATCCGAGCCCGGTAAAACAAAGTCAACTTTCCAAACCTTTAACTTTCCATCTTTCACCAATTCAAGCCAAAACGACCTACAGACCTCCAAATCAATATCCGGACACACTCCTAAGTCCAAAATCACAATACGAAGCTATCGAAACCATCAAAACTCCATTCTGGAGTCATTTAAACATAATTCAACATACGATCAACTCTTTCAACTTAAGCTTCCAACCTTGGGACTAAGTGTCCCAATTTATTCCGAAACATCCCCGAAACCAAACCAACCACCCCGGCAAGTCACATAACAATAAACGAACATAGAATAGGCAATAAATGGAGGAACATGGCTATAATACTCAAAATGACCGACCAGGTCATTATATTCTACCCCTCTTAAATAAAAGTTCATCCTCGAACAGGTCTAGAATTATACCCGGGGTTTCAAATTGGTATGGATATCTGCTCCGCATCTCCCGCCCAGTCTCCCAAGTAGCCTCCTCGACTGGCTAACCTCTCCACTGCACCTTCACTGAAGCTATATCCTTCAGCCTCAACTTTCGAACTTGCCGATCCAAAATGGCCATCGGCTCCACATCATAAGTCAAATCCCCATCTAACTGAACCGTGCTGAAGTCCAAAACATGAGACGGATCACCGAAATACTTTCGGAGCATGGGAACATGAAATATTGGATGAACACTTGATAGACTAGGTGGCAATGCAAGCTTGTAAGCCACCTCTCCAATCCTCTCAAGAACCTCAAAAGGGCCAATATACCGAGGGCTCAACTTGCGCTTCTTCTCGAACCTCTTAACACCCTTCATGGGCGAAACTCTGAGAAATACATTCTCCTATCATGTAGGCAACATCACGAACCTTTCGATTGGCATAACTCTTATGTCTAGACTGTGTCGTGCCAAACCGATCCTGAATCAACTTAACCTTTTCCAAAGCATTTTGAACCAAGTCAGTACCCAATAGCCTAGCCTCACCCGGATCAAACCAACCAACCAAAGACCGATACCGCCTCCCATACAAGACTTCATACGGACCCATCTGAATACTCGATTGGTAGCTATTATTGTAGGCAAACTCTACAAGTGGCAGAAACTGATGCCAAGAATCGCCGAAACACATGACAAAAGTACGTAGCATATCCTCCAACATCTGAATGGTGCGATCGGACTGTCCGTCCGTCTGAGGGCAGAATGCTATACTCAACTCAACCCGTGTGTGTGCCTAACTCTTGCTGCACTGTTCTCCAAAATTGCGATGTAAATTGCATGCCCCGATCTGAATGAGGTAGAGTGAAAGATTTGCCAGGTGTGAAATTCGCATCCTTTGTAACATCAAGGAAAGGGAAGGCTCATACTACCGCGGCGAGAGGTCATCTCCCAACACATTCCCCCTATAGTTGATCTACCACAGATTGAGGCATATCTTTTGTAAATGGTCACGTCAGCGGTGGCAAGTGGATCATTCATGCACAAACTTAGCTGAAAAAGAAAGATTCCCTTTTGTTACCGACCGTCTTCCCTTGACTGGTGTTTCAGGTCTTCTTATCCAAGAGGACAATTTAATCTTGCTTTATAGGCCTGAATGCTTATCATTCTTACCTTCTAAACTTCTTTATATCGAGGGATGAGGAACCATATTATCCTACATTCCTTTAACCTATGTAGTGAGTCGTGTAAGTGGCGTGTTTAAATTAGGACCATACATTGGGATTCTTTTCTCCTCATCGCTAGCCAGTCGGGATGCTNGCATTCCTTTAACCTATGTAGTGAGTCGTGTAAGTGGCGTGTTTAAATTAGGACCATACATTGGGATTCTTTTCTCCTCATTGCTAGCCAGTCGGGATGCTATCTCTCTTCTCCTTCATCACTCAACCATCAAAATATGGTATATAATTAACAAACTCTTTTTTTGATATTTACTTAAAACTATACTGAACCACCTATCTATTTGTTTTTTGGCGCTGTCCCGACATTGATGAGCATCACTTAGGCCTTCATTCATGATACTGTACTAGGATCTCCAGCGCTTCAGCAGGCCTGCACACCGTGAAGGCGAACAATCTCGCAGATATAGATCTCAGCCAACCGCTCAGAAAAATAGGTAGTCCCAACTACAACGAAATGTGTAGACTTATTCAGTCGGTCCACAATCACCCAAATAGCATCAAACTTCTTCAAAGTCCATGGGAGACCAACTTCAAAGTCCATGGTGATACGCTCCCATTTCCATTTAGGAATTTCAAGCCTCTGACGCAAATCGTCTGGCCTCTGATGCTCGTACTTCACCTGCTGACAATTCAAGCATCGAGCTACAAACTCCACTATGTCTTTTTTCATCCTTCTCCACCAATAGTGTTGCCTCAAGTCCTGATACATCTTCACGGTACCTGGATGAATGGAATACTGCGAACCGTGGGCTTTAAGGAATTCACGTAGCCCATCCACATTAGGCACACAAATTTGACCCTACATCCGCAACACCCCATCATCTCCAATAGAAACCTCCTTGGCATCATCGTGCTGAACCGTGTCCTTAAGGAAAAGTAAATTGGGGTCTTCATACTGACTCTCTATGATGCAGTCATATAAAGAAGACCGAGAAACCACGCATGCTAGAACCCGACTAGGATCCGAAACATCTAACCTCATGAACTGATTGGCCAGGGCCTGAACATTTGTTGCAAGCGGTCTCTTACCAAAAGAAATATATGCAAGACTACCCATACTCACCGCCTTCTACTCAAGGCATCGGTCACTACATTGGCCTTCCCAGGATGATACAAAATGGTAATATCATAGTCTTTTAATAGCTCCAACCATCTCCGCTGTCCCAAATTTAGATCCATTTGCTTGAACAAGTGCTGAAGACTCCGATGATCTATAAATACCTCACAAGATGCACTGTAGAGATAATGCCTCCAAATCTTCCATGCATGAACGATGGCTGCCAACTCTAAATCATGAACGGGATAGTTCATTTCATTAGGCTTCAACTGGCGTGAAGCATAAACAATCACTCTACCCTCATGCATCAAGACACACCCAATACCAATCCGAGAAGCATCACAATACACTGTATATGAACCCGATGCTGAAGCTAAAACTAGAACTGGAGCTGTTGTCAAAGCAGTCTTGAACTTTTGAAATCTCTCCTCACACTCATCAGACCACTTGAATGGAGCACCCTTCTGGGTCAACTTGGTCAAAGGCACTGCAATGGACGAAAAACCATCCACGAAGCGATGATAATATCCAGCAAAGCCGAGAAAACTCTGAATCTTAGTAGCTGAAGACGGTCTGGGCCAACTCTGAACCACCTCAATCTTCTTTGGATCCATGAGCTGAGCCAAAACTCACACTTGGAGAACTTAGCATAAATCTTCTCCTCCCTCAATGTCTATAGTACAATCCTCAGATACTGTGCATGCTCCTCCTGGCTACGTGAGTACACCAGTATATCATCAATAAAGACTATGACAAACGAATCAAGATATGGCTGGAATACACTATTCATCATATGCATGAATGTTGCTGGGGCATTGGTCAGCCCAAAAGATATCACAAGGAACTCATAGTGACCATAGCGGGTCCTAAATGCCGTCTTCAGAATATTCGAGTCTTGAATCTTCAACTGGTGATACCCAGACCTCAAATCAATCTTAGAGAACACTCTAGCTCCTTGAAGCTGGTTAAATAAGTCATCAATGCGTGGCAAAGGATACTTGTTCTTAATTGTAACTTCGTTCAACTTCCTATAGTCTATGCACATCCGCATAGTACCATCCTTCTTATTCACAAACAGAACTAGTGCACCCCAATGTGACACACTAGGCCTAACGAACCCCTTATCAAGAATCTCCTGAAGCTGCTCTTTCATTTCCTTCAACTCTGCTGGTGCCATATGATATGGAGGAATAGAAATGGGCTGAGTGCCTGGCACCAAGTCAATACCAAAATCAATGTTCATGTGTTGTGGCATGCCCGACAAGTCTGCAGGAAACACATCCGGAAAGTCTTGTATTACCAGAACAAAATCAATGGTAAGAGTATTAGCACCAACATCCCTCAAAAAATCCAAACATGACAAACACCGCTTCCCAACCATCCGTTGGGCATTCAACTATGAAATCACCCTACTGAAAACATAGTCTAGAGAACCTCTCCACTCGATCCTAGGTAACCCCAGCATCGCCAACGTCACGGCCTTAGCGTGACAATCTAGAGTAGCATGACATGGGGACAACCAATCCATGCACAAAATCGCATCAAAATCAACCATACTAAGTTATAAGAGAACAAATCTCGTCTCCAATCCCTTATTGGTCACCACACATGACCGATACACACGGTCCACGATCATAGAATCGCCTGCTGGCGTAGATACATGAACAAACGAAGCTAAGGACTTGTGGGCATATCCAAATGATGAGCAAAATATCATGATACATATGAATAAGTGGAACCAGGTTCAAATAATATGGAAGCATCCTTGTGGCATACTAAGACAATACCTGTGATCACTGCGTCTGAAGCAATAGATTCTGGCTTGGCAGTGAAAGCATAGCATCAAGCATGACCGCCACCCGATCGGCCTCCCCCTCTAGGGCGATCTCTAGCTGATTGAGCCCCACCACGAGCTGGTTAAGCGGGTGATGTAGCTGATGGTGTTGGTATCATCGGGTGAGAACTCTACTATGGAACCCTACTCAACAATCTAGGGCAATCCTTCTTGATATGACTCAAGTCCCGGCACTCGAAACTACCTCTCCTCTAACGGAGCTGTTGTCCCTGATAACCCAAGGAATAGCCTGTAGAAACCTGGGACGATGAAGGATGGTAAGAACTCCATGCTGGTAACACACTGAATGATGACTGACCTGGACGAGCACCATAGGACCCATGGCTAACTGATGCACCATGATGAACCGGACGAGCTATCTGAGCGGGCCTATAAGGACAACCCATGTTGTGATGGGACTGCCCTCCAGAAGAAACACCTCTGAAACCACCCAAACCACGAGGCCTCTTGGCCTCTATCTCCTCACGCTCCTGACTTCGGACCTGCTCTAGCTGCATAATATCAACCACCTCGTCGAACCTAGCACCTGATGCAATCTCTCGAGTCATGACGAAGCACAGTCCATAGTTGAGACCATCAATGATCCTCCTAATCCTCTCCCTCTCTGTGGGAACCAACCAGATCGCGGGAAGAGCCAACTCTGAAATTCTCATCTCATACTGGGTCACGGACATACCCTCCTAGCGTAGTTGCTCAAACTGCCTACGCAACTCCTCTCTGCGGGTATGTGGAACAAACTTCTCTAAGAACATAACTGAGAACTCATGCCACGTAAGTGGTGCAGCGCCGGCTGGCCTACTCAACTCATAGGCCTCCCACCATTTGAAGGCTACCCCCGACAGTTGAAAAGTAGTAAATGAGACTCCACTAGTCTCCAGAATACCCGCAGTCAAAGAATCCACTGGCACCTGTCTAAGAAGTCATGAGCATCCTCTAACTCAGCCCCACTGAATGTTGGAGGCCTGAGCCTCCCAAGCTGCTTTATCCTATTCTGCTCCTCGCCGCTCATAGGGGGACCTACCTGGGCCTGAGCAGCTGCAAGCGACTGGGCTGGTAGTAACCCCAGTTTCTGAAGTCCATGAACCACCTGCTCTGGAGTACGGGCAACGGGAGTCTGAGTACCTCCCCCGACCTGAGACGTGGTTGGTGCGGTAGGAACTAAACCCGCCTGAGCAAGGCTAGTGCATACAGTCAATATCTGGGCCAGAGTCTCCTGAAGGCCTGAAATCACATTGAGCACAACTGGTGCCTGATCTGGTCCCACCGGCTCAATCACATCTGGTATCTACTGCTGAGCTAGAGTAACTGGTGGCTCTACAGGTGCTGCTCTAGATGTTGTACGAGCTGCACCTTGGCCTCTACTGTGGCTCTGGCCTCTCGCGGCCCGAGCTGGTGGTACTAGTGGTCGTCTGCCCGATCGATAGCATGTGTCCTCACCATCTGTGAGAGAATAGAATAATAGAAATTTAGTTTCCAGAATCAACAAATCCACACGACAAGAATACAAGAAAGTGAAATTTTCCTAACAGTTCGGTAGCCTCTCTAAGATAAGTACAGACATCTCCGTACCGATTCGTAAGATCTACTAAACCTGCTCATGACTCGTAATACCTACGAACCTAGGGCTCGGATACCAATTTGTCACGACCCAAAATCCCTACCCGTTGTGATGGCACCAAATACACCGGCTAGGCAAGCCGAAACATGATAACGAAGGCAAATAGAATAACAAAATTTATATAAATAACATAAGTTTGAGGTCTCAAACAATATAACTGCTAATACAAAGTAAATCCCCTAGAAACTGGTAAATATGGAATCATGAGCTTCTACAACAAAATACAAGTCTGAAATTGAAAAATAAATACACTGTCTGAACTGTAACAACAGTATGAATGGAAAATATAAGTCAATTGTGACCAAGGATGCAGATCTACCTCGTCTCTAGCAGATAGTCCAACACGCAAGCCTACTGCTGATAACTGGTCCCCAAATCTGGATCTGCATAATTAAGTGTAGATTGTAGTATGAGTACAATCGAGCCAATGTACTCAATAAGTATCGTAAATAAACACGGCATGGTAAGAGAAGAACAAATTATTAATGATACTAGCTATCACCTGTGTAGTTTCATCCTTTTTAACTGGTACACAACAATATTAGAATCAAATCACAAAGTCCAGTAAGAAAACATATGTGTGTGTATGTGTACAAATTCTCAAATACCCTGCTCAGACAATATCTTGGCATAGAGAGATGGTTTTCAGTTAAATCAGATAATGATCAAAGAAATTGCACGTAAACATGAAGTGGAAAATCCAACAAAACACTGGACAGATTTCCTCAACTTTTTCATATCCGTACCAAACCACTGATAAGTTCCTCAATAACCGCATGTACACCATCAAGAGAGAAACATGAGAGGGTGACTGTAGGGGGATGGATCCGTATCCACACGATGTACGGACAACTCACGTGCTAATAATAGAACCCGTATGGACAACCCATGTGCTGCATCGACAACTCATGATACGAACTTAGTCGAGGCCGCACATCGCATCAAACAACATCAAAAACCTGATTCGTACCCCAATTCAAGCCTAATGAAACTAATTGATTTTTAACTTCTACAATCGAAGCCGAAACCTATCAAACCAACTCCGATTGACCTCAAATTTTGCACACAAGTCATAAATGATACAACGGACCTATTCCAACATTCGAAACCAAAATCTGAGCCCGGTAACAACAAAGTCAACTTTCGGTCAAACTTCTCAACATTCCAAACCTTCAACTTTCCAAATTTTACCAATTCAAGCCAAAATGACCTATGGACCTCCAAATCAATATCCGGACACACTTCTAAGTCCAAAATCACCAAACGGGGCTATCAAAACTCCATTTCGGTATCATTTACACATAAGTCAATATTCGGTCAACTCTTTCAACTTAAGCTTCCAATATTGGGACTAAGTAACCCAATTCATTCGGAAACATCCTCGGAACCAAACCAACTACCCTGGAAAGTCACATAATAACAAACAAATGTAGAATAGGCAATAAATAGAGGAACGTGGCTACAATACTCAAAACGATCGGCCGAGTCATTATAGGCATTTTTTTCATCTATCATTTGTAAGTGATTTCTACTCATTGTGAGCTAAATAAATGAAATATATGGATTTAAACATAAAAATTGAGGAATTTTGGAAGAAAACCTAGAAATGATATTTTTGAGTTTTGACCATGAAATTGGACATGGAATTGAGAATAAATTTTATATTTGAGTTTGTAGTATTTTGGATGGTATTTATCTTTGAGAATTTCGAAATCTGGGCGCGTGGGCCTGAGGGTTGACATTGTTGACTTTTCATTTGGAGTTGGTAATTACGAGTCTTTGAGTGTATTTTGATTGGTTTGCACGTTATTTTGACTAGTTTTGGATGTTTGAAATTGGTTTGAGGTGTTAGAGAGGCGTTGGAGTAGTTATCAGATTTTGGAGCGAGGTAAGTCTCCTGCCTAACCTTGTGAGAGAGAAATTTATCCCATAGGTGATATATTTGTTATGTGCTGAGTATTATGGAAGCTACGCGCATATGAGGTGACGAGTGCCCGTGCGTATGTTAGAATTCCCCATTATGTTCGGGTAGACTTAGACTCACGCCATGTTTTGATTATATTATTTGAGTTATTCTTGCCTATTTAGATGCCTTAATTAATAATTTTTGCATGAGACTGGACTTTTATAGAGCATCGAACCTTGCTATTTTAGATATTTGACGAGCTACTTGATTAGTCGTGAAAAGTATACTTACTGTTATAGATTTCTCCCACATTATGCGTATTCATCCAAAAGTTTCTTGAATTTCATAACTCACACGTATATTTGTGAGTGGGGCTAGTGACCCGTCAAAGTTTCATATTCTTATGGGATCGGGCCGAACGCCTCAACAGTATTCTTATGGGATTAGGTTATTCGCCTCGGCAGTATCATGTAATATACTCTTATGGGATAGGATCGTTCGCCTTGGAAGTATCATGTAATATATTCTTATGGGATCGTACGCCACGGCAGGATATTGTACCATCACTCTTATGGGATCAGGTCATCCACCTCGGTAGAATAGTGCATAATATTCGATAAGGAGTCAGCATACTTATGAGTCTTTCTGACTTGGGATGTGACATTTCATTCGGCATTGATCATTATGTATTCTATGCAAGGAAATATGTAGTTTTTGAGGATTTAGTATTTACTCTTTTGTTGAGGATCGTGTTATACACATACATCTGCTTCGTTGCTTTTACTTGCTATGCTTTACCTGTCTACTTTCATTGTACTTGATTATTGGACCGCTAGTAAGTGTCTATGTAGACCCCTCACCACTACTTCTTTGAGGTTAGACTAATTACTTACTGGATACGCGTTGATTTATGTACTCATACTATACTTCTGTACTAATTATGCACGTACCGAGACAGGTACATTTGGTGGTCACACATGCGCGTAGGCGCAGCTGCATAGGAGACTTTGTGGTGAGCTGCATTTCATGTTACGATCTGCAGCACACGAAGTCCCCTTCTTATTCATTATTGTATTTTGTCTAATTTCTATTCTAGATAGTTGTTGTAGCTGTATTGTAGATTCTAGTAGATGTTCATGCACTTGTGACATCGAGTTTTGGGAATATAGACTATTATTCTTGGATGTATTTCTGTTACGGCATTTGGTATTGCATCTTGATCTTATTCTAATTTTGAAGAAAATGTTAGTATTTTCTGTAAAAATAGAGCAATTTCTCTTAATTATTTCATGATTATTTTAAAATATGTTATGAACAGCTAATTATCGTGATGATTAAATTGGTGGCTTGCCTAACGGCAATGTAGGGTATCATCACGGCTTATGATGGGAATTGGGTCGTGATATTAGCCTATTGTCTACATGAATTATGTGTGGGTACGGTGTATATGCAATGTGACAAGTGTATATGCGTTGTCATGGGTTCAAGCATACGGGGTGTACTACTTAAATGCATGTCTTTAACTATACCGCGTCTTCGTTTATTCCATATTTTTACTTGTTAAGTGCTTTACTTTTTACATGTCTTTACTTGTTAAATACATGCATTCACTTATTACATGTCTCTATTTGCTATATAGTTCCACTTATTCATGCCTTTATTTATTGTCCGCCTTTACTTGTTACATGCTCTTAAATGTTATTAGAGAGATATTTTTACCTATCTCATGCCCTTGCCTTATTGCCTTTACTTGCTTCCTATTTCACTCTACTATGTTATATTGGATTGTCTTAGAGAATTGATATGTTTTAGTTCCCTTTTTATGTAACATTATGAGATTCGTCGTAGTTGGTTGTTATTGTTATATATGTGGATTGGGTTGCACACCACAACAGTATTATTATTATATATATAAATCGAGTTGCATGCCGCGATAGTGTTATTATTATATATGTGGATCAGGTTGCATGCCATAATAATATTATCATTACGGGTTTTATGCTGCAATGATATTGGTATTGATATGTGTAAAGGGTTATGCACTACCACAGAAAGATGAATTGTAGTTATTCTTGATTGTTATATTCCACTATCGTGTTGTGTAGTAAGACTGAGGGGTGATGATATTCTGGGGACCTCTGTCATTTATTTATTATTCTGTTTATCATGTAGTTATTCGTTTCTCTATTTCGTTATTGCTTTTCTGCTTATTACTAGTTCAGGTTTATAGTGAGTGTCTTGTCATACTCTCGTCACTACTTTATCGAGGTTAGGCTCAATACTTACTGAGTACATGGGGTCGGTTTTACTCATACTACACTTTTGCACTTCTTGTGTAGATCCCGGTATTGGTACCAGCAGTGTTCAGAGGTGATAACTCGGACCCGTTTGTTCCAAGAGACTTAAGGCAGTGTTGTTGGCGATCACAGATCCTGAAGTCTGCTTCCTATATTTATCTACTATTATTTGTACCAGACAATATTATATTTTTCATTCCAGACTTGTGTTTAGTATTATTTAGTGGCTCATGTACTTGTAATACCAGATTCTGGGGATAGTTTTAGAAAATGATAATTGTACATTTATTATCCATTTAATATTTCACACTTTCATTACTATTAATGCCTCTTTTATTGTTAATCTATTTTGATTATTGTGAAAATATTGGATTGCCTAGCAAGTAGAAATTAGGCGCCATCATGATCCCACGTTTGGAATTTTGGGTTGTGAGAGATGCCCTATTCAAGATAGGATTCTTAACTGGAAAGCTGCTCATAACAGGATTCCTCCGTATGAGAAGCTAACACAATTTGGCATAAATATTTCCTCTATATGATGTTAGCTTCTTGGGACCGAATATGACACTTAGTACTAAGACCACTGAGCATTTATTTTTCTCTGATCAATATGCACAATGATTATGAGGTTTCTTTGCTGGAAAAGTGGACATTGTATATAGAAATATTTCTTTAAGATCTCTATTGTTTAACTGTTACAGGCAATATGCACATAACACTATTACTTTTTATGTTTTTATAACTCTTCCTCCTATTTTGATTTTGGAACTTTGGATATCAAGGTGCAACTCTAAGTATTGTATGGAGCAGCCATCCTTTATTAGATCTAGGTCTCTTATCTACTTCAATGTTATTCAGTTGATTAAGTCGAAGTTTAGAAAGGTTAATTTTGGTGATGAATGGGAAGATGGTTGCAGGCTCCATGACTTATCATTCGTGGACTTCTTTGTCAGCATTGTCAAATGGCATAGAACTCTTGTAATTTTTATTAAATTGAATAGTGATGGTTCTTGCATTAAGGGTGTTTGTGATGGTGAGGTATGGTTAGAGACTGCATGGGCAAGTTCATAATTGCCTACATATTACCATTGGTGCAGGGCACAAGTAATTGTGCTGAGGCGTATGCCTTCTTGTTTGGTCTAAAATAGTATATTAAGATGGATCATATTCTAATAATTGGTAAACTGACACACAACTTATGAAAAATTCTATAGGAGGTAGTTGTTCGACTCCTTGGAGAATTGCAGACAGTGTTCAAGAAATAAAACAAATTGATGGACAACTTTGAAGTTATGACTAAAAATGTTGAGTATTGAGATTTTAATGATTAACAAAGTTGTCCGACAATGTGCGCTAAGAACCAGGTCCTCAAGGTAGCTGATAAAATGCTCTAAGAATCAGGTCCTCAAAGTCGATGTTGAAGGTTCTTACAAGACAATAACTTTTTCACAAAGATACTTGAGTCCGAGTTTGTTGGAAGAAGGTTGCTAACATGATAAGGGTCATTGTCCAAGAAGATATGCTTACATAAGTGATGAAAAAGAGTCACAAGATTTGTGGAGTACTTGAAAATGTAGGAGTTCTATCAAATGAGAAGTTGACTATGCATAGGACTCCTAAACGATCTTTGAGCCCTGAAAACTTAAATACTATGTTTTTGGACTGCGAAGATCATCCTTTTGCATATCAACTGTGGAACTACCTTTCTGACACTCACGTCGATTACTAGTCTTAGTGTTCTTCTTGAGTCAGTTAGTGAATGTATTTTAGGAAATCTAGTTGTAATCAAAGTATCATACATAATTTGTAAGTTGAAGTAATTGTTTGAGTTTGCAAGTTAGAGTAACTTGTAAGTCAAATAGTTGAAGTAGGAGAACTGGGTGGGTATTGATTTACTGGTCTTGTAATCGATATATTTGGCTCATTTATTTCAGTATAGTTGAACTTAAAATCCTACGTGGTAGGTCGTGGTTTTTGTACCTCTGAGCCAGGTGATTTTTCACGTAAATATTGATGTGTTTGTTTTACTCTTTATTTCATTTACGCTTAAGGAGTAAGGTAAAGAACCAAGTTTTTAGCAATTTAGAAGGGCATTCAAACTAACAATTGGTATCATAGCAGGTTCTCTCACACGTGGTTAATACCTAGAGAGATCTTGGAAGCAAAATGAGTGCCCCACCTGGGATTAACAAAGGACATTTAACTACTAGACCACCTCTGTTCAACGGAAAATACTACAGTTGGTGGAAGGCAAGAATAGAGGATTTTCTAGCGGCTGAAGACTATGAACTATGGACAATAGTGAATCGAGGTCCACTAATTCCCACTAAACAAAATGGTCAAAATGAAATTGTTCCCAAATACCCCTCTGAATTCGTGGCAGCAAATTTTAGAATAATGAAAATAAATGCAAAGGCCAAGAAGATCCTCATCTATGGACTTGGTCCTGATGAGTACAACGGGATATCTGCATGCTCTAATGCAAATGAGATTTGGGAAGTACTTCAAACTGCTCATGAAGGAACAAAACCATGTGAAGAGTTCAAGGATTGAACTGCTTATGAGGAACTATGAGCTCTTCTTCATGAGGAAGTCTGAACCAATCCAGGATATGATGACTAGGTATACCATAATAACAAATGAACTGAAATCACTTGGAAAGGTATTCACTTGTGAAGAGTTGGTTAGAAAGGTTCTAAGGATTCTTTTAGCTTCATGGGAATCAAAAGTCACATCCATCCAGGAAGCAAAGGAGTTGGATAAGATTTTACTGGATGAGATAATTGGAATTAAAGACTCATGAGATGAGAAAGTTGGAACTACACAAGGAGGAACCAAGGAGGGCTAAGGCCTTGGTTCTTAAGGCATCCGAAGAACATGAGCTTGACAATGATGAACTCGACCTAGCAATGTTTGCTAAGTTCAAGAGGTTCATGAAGAATTCCAAAAATGCGTCTAAGAGAGAAAACGATGGCAAACCTAAGCAGATTAACAAAGCTTCATACAATGGGTGCTACAAGTGAAACAAGCTAAACCACATGGTCAAAGACTGGCCAATGTGAAAAATTGAATGGAAAAATGAAAGAGCTGAAAAAAAAACGGAAAAAATGAAGAGAAGGGCCTAAACAAAGGCAAATTCCTAGGAAAAGGATCCACTGAAGCCATGAAACAAGCTTTTCTAGCAGCATATGAGAACAATGGAAGTGATAAAGATGAAGAGAAAGAGGATGAGGCTATAAGTATTTATGTTGTGATAGATGCACACCAGGCAATGGAGACTGATCCTCCGGTACAGCTTGGAATGCACATTAGAAGACCTCCTTTATTTGATGAACAACACTATGATGAATAGAAGATGCGTATGGAAACGTTCCTTCAAGCCACTAACTTTGACCTATGGATAATTGTCAATCATGGACAAATTATCCCCACCAAAGTGGATAGTGAAGAAAACTATATCAAGAAAGAGGAGGATTATGATGCTGAAGATCATCGGGTGGTCCAAAACAATGCTAAGGCAAAAGTGTTCTCTACAAGGTGTCCTCTTGCATCTCTGCTCGTGATATATGGAGGACATTGGAGGATGATTTTGGAGATGAAAACATTGAAATTTCTCTAATAGCAATTGAAGAAAGACAAATAGAAGATGAAGTGATAGGGATGATGACCATGAGCAACTTAGAAGCTGAAGATGAAACAAACCATGTAAGTATTTCTAACTTGAAAGAAAATATCCATGCTATATCTAAAAATAGCTACTGTCTATAATAGTGACCATGATGAGTGAGATTGATAGGTTGAGTGCTAGAACTGGTCAGTTAATAAGCAACCTTTCATATCTTAAACTTGACCTAAAAGAATATGAATCTGACAAAGCTGATCTTGAAGGAATCAAAACAAGATTCAACTTGTGGTTTCCCTATTGATGATAAAAGAGAGTCTCCACCTAATATTTAAAGGTATATTAGTATACTTATTTAGTTACTAAGGTTATTTCTTCATTAGTCTGCTAACCGGTGAGATTTTGGGTAAGGGTTCTTGTTCTTCTACAGGAAGGTGTTAGGCACCCCTTACAATCTACCTAAGATAGCTCCATAGGACTTAGACTAGATTTAAAGGATTAGTTGTTTATATTCTACTCAACTAGTGTTAGGGGATACGACTTACTATATATATCTAACTTAGAGCATGATATTTGCAAAGAGGATGTGCAGTTTTAAAAGGATATGACTTTATGAAAGAGTCTTTGAAATATGTGCATGATGTTTATGTTTATGAAACATGTGAGAAAGGGCTAAGTTATAAAATGCTTTGTACTTAAAGAATGTGGCTATTCATGTAATTCTAATAAAATACAGATGTTGTAAGAAAATGAGACTAAGATGTACCTTGGCTTTCAAAATCTCAATTCTTACACTTAGTAAAAATCCTTTGCTGGGCAGCAACACTTTGTTTAGAAAGACTCATTTTTCTTTTAGAAGGCCGGTTTTGGATTTCATTTTCTGGTTTTTGTAAAAATATATTGACATCCATTGCTAAGCTATTTTGGTTTCAATTCTTCATGAAATGTTAGTGAAAAGAATAAGATATTAGCAGCATACGATTAACAAATTAAAATTAATTACTATTGAGCCTAATGCTTCTTTTAATCTTATGTCCTTTAGGGCTTGCCTAAGTTGCTTACATGATTCAAGAGGTAAAGTAAAGCATTTAATCAGATATGATAAGTGTAGTGTCATATACATGTGAGAAATATGAATAAAAGAATATAATAAAGAAGTAAGGAGTAAGGAAGGACTCTGGTTTGGGTCTGAAAGAGGTGCGCCTAGCAAACAACAGGAACAGACAGCAATGGGCTTCAGACTCCCAAGTGCGCAGGTACAAGATTTGGGCCTGAATGCTTTTGAGAACTCAGCAGGACCAATGATTATACATGTTTAATAACAAAGATGTCATTAGATATGCTACTCAATGCATATAGTCATACATGAAATAGATTGGTAAATAACTTTACAAAATTATAACAACCAATAATGATATGAATTATGGAAAATCTTATTGATGTGGGGTCACATATGGTGAATTGATTTAAATTAAAAATATTTCGTTGTCATTAAACACTAAACCTAAAGAGAGTAATGAATGTCAATAGATTAAGGGCTAAGAGTAGAGTTCCATTCAAGGCCAAGGCTCTCTTTGGATCCCTGACACTTTAGAGTTCCCAAGGGTCTCAAGGCCCATGGCAGTGCTTGTGTCAGGGAGAGTAGACCAACTAAGAGCTAAACATTACTCCCAAATACCCATAACCACTCACACTCACTCATCCCCACAGGTTTATGTGCCAATGAGGGACTTTCAATATACATCCCAAAGCCACAGTGATACCGTGAAACATAAGTACATATACATCTCCCATGATAATTAATGCAGAATACTACAGGACTACAAGATAGCCTATTCACTTTGTTGTAACCATATTTCAAAGCTAAGTACATGATTCACTATGAATGACATGCTAAGCAGACTAAAATGAAATCAGCTTCAAATACACATAGAGTCAGAGACATTATCAGATTATTCATGAGGAACCATACACCTGAGATCATATGTCATAAGGATAGGGGAGGATATGATTCAAATTTTTAACAGTCCATGAGCATAGATACACTTCTCTTTAACAACTTTTAACTAGATTAATCAAAGATTGATTATGACCATGTCTTAACATACATGTCAGTAATTCCAATTGAAACTCCTAAAAGGTACTAACAAAGATACAGACTAATAGTTTCAATTAAACTCTTAATAAGCATTAGAAGGGGGAAGATTGAAAACTACAGTTAAGGCTTCCAAGCAGCATTACAGGTTAACCACTACAACTGGTACTTCCTAAAAGGTGCTAATGTAGACATAAATTAATAACTTCAACTAGAGATACAACTTAGTAACCTCAATTAAGAGGAACAAGTTAATGACTTTAATTAGAACATCCAAAGAGTATTTATAGAGATTCAGAACAGCAATCCACATTTAGGATTTATACAGATATTATCAGAGATACCAAACTACAATCAGAGTTTTTAAAAGTATTAACAGGGTGCATGTTGACAACCTAGATTAGAACTTCCAGGAGTATTAATAGGCTTACAAATCAAGAGACTGCAATTAGGACTTCTAAAGTTATTAGCAAAGTCACAGATTCACAACTTCAATTAGGACGTCTAAGAGTATTAACACATTCCTAAGCTGTCAGTCTAGCTTAAATTGCAAATCAATGAAATCATCACTTATTTCTAATAATTTCAACTTCACACTAATCTCATTGACAACAAAGTATGTTGTTATATCTAAGTAGTTGCAACAAGCGATTCTCTTTAGAGTTCACAACCTAAGTTTAATCCATTTAAGAGGGAGCTTAATGGAGTTTCAAGATAGTGTGGGCATGTATGGGATCATTGAAGAACAACAATGAGTGCAGGATCACAAGAATACACACAAAGGACACTTAGCAGGTGCTATATTATGAAAGTATTACTAACAGTATCACCATATGAGCTTCAAGAAAATGGTAAGGATATCATCTCACTAGGAAAACATGTCAAATGAGTCTAGTATGGGACTTTAGATATAGTAGGACTTAGTAACAACACTTTAACTAAACAAATATGTCGTCATATTTCAAATACATCTTATCCATACTTCTTAGCTTAAACTCAGTATAGAGCAATCTCAGAGTATGCATAGAGACCTAGCTAGCTTAGGGAATGCATACATGAATAGTCATGAATTCAATGAGGTAATTAACAGAATCACAGAGGCATGTCAAAGATATAAGAACATGTTTAAAGGTCATGAGCTAGTGTACCTAAACTAAGGTAACAATCTGGTTTTCACACTGAATAGATTCATGCTTTGTTTAAGTCTAGGTTATTGACTGAACTAAAAAATAACATTCAATGCAAATTAGTATAACAGTCATAACAGTGCTAATAGAACATTAGAGAGGTTTGAAACTAGATATTAGGAATATTAAGAAGTTCTTTAGTCGCGCCAAAGTTAACAGTAAACATGAATCATCAGATGCATATCACGATCAACATATAATTCTAATTTTCAATAACCTAAAGAAGTTCATGATTACAGAATCTACTTAACAGTCGTCAATAAACACATGAAAACATTAAAAAATGAACACAAGTAAATAACATCATTCCGCAGTTCATGTTCAGTAACTTGAACTAATATAGAAGAACAAGGTCGAAGTTTTACTGACCTCCTTTTGGGGAAGCAAACCAAACGAGTGTTAAAATTAGCCTTTAGGAAGCCAAGAGCTCAAGCTCTCAATCAGTAACAAACTCAGAATCAGAAAGAAAAAGAGAAGCAGAGACTGAGTAAAATAAAATTGAATCGCAATTGAATGTTCCTGAGCACTATAATGTATTAATTCCTCAGATTTTAGGTGAGGTTGGTGTGTATATCTTGTTGTGTGTTAGGTAAAAACATTATAAGCCCCAATTTATAGTGGTTGTTGAAGCCCTAAGGTTTCACAGATTCAAATCTATAGTAGAGAGTGACGGGAGAGTGGTGATACAAGCAAAATCGAGTGAAATCAGAGTGGGCAGAAAGGAAAAACTAGTAAGGGTTTTACATGAGTGTGTGAGAACCGTTACAGGTGAGAAAACCAACGGGCAAAGACTGGAAATCTAGTGGTCATTGCATTTGACCTCTGGCTTCGAATAATCGTCAAAAGGGGCTCATGAATGGGGGATTTCATTGCAACATCGAAGGATTTGAGGACTGGAAGTTTCATGTTTGTGTCTAGGTCATAGGACTCTGAGATTTCAAATTTTTAGGACGAAACGGGGAAGCACCGGCGAGAATCGCAGATAGGGAAGAAAAAAAAATGATTTGCGGTAGTCCGTCTCTAGGGATATTGTTAAGAGAAGGGGTCTGGGTCGTTGATTCGTAAGATCAACGACCCTGATAATTCTGAATTTAAGAGGTTTTAAAGAGAAAATGTGAGGGCCGTTGGATTTTCTGGTTTCAACGGCCACGATTNTAAGCAGACTAAAATGAAATCAGCTTCAAATACACATAGAGTCAGAGACATTATCAGATTATTCATGAGGAACCATACACCTGAGATCATATGTCATAAGGATAGGGGAGGATATGATTCAAATTTTTAACAGTCCATGAGCATAGATACACTTCTCTTTAACAACTTTTAACTAGATTAATCAAAGATTGATTATGACCATGTCTTAACATACATGTCAGTAATTCCAATTGAAACTCCTAAAAGGTACTAACAAAGATACAGACTAATAGTTTCAATTAAACTCTTAATAAGCATTAGAAGGGGGAAGATTGAAAACTACAGTTAAGGCTTCCAAGCAGCATTACAGGTTAACCACTACAACTGGTACTTCCTAAAAGGTGCTAATGTAGACATAAATTAATAACTTCAACTAGAGATACAACTTAGTAACCTCAATTAAGAGGAACAAGTTAATGACTTTAATTAGAACATCCAAAGAGTATTTATAGAGATTCAGAACAGCAATCCACATTTAGGATTTATACAGATATTATCAGAGATACCAAACTACAATCAGAGTTTTTAAAAGTATTAACAGGGTGCATGTTGACAACCTAGATTAGAACTTCCAGGAGTATTAATAGGCTTACAAATCAAGAGACTGCAATTAGGACTTCTAAAGTTATTAGCAAAGTCACAGATTCACAACTTCAATTAGGACGTCTAAGAGTATTAACACATTCCTAAGCTGTCAGTCTAGCTTAAATTGCAAATCAATGAAATCATCACTTATTTCTAATAATTTCAACTTCACACTAATCTCATTGACAACAAAGTATGTTGTTATATCTAAGTAGTTGCAACAAGCGATTCTCTTTAGAGTTCACAACCTAAGTTTAATCCATTTAAGAGGGAGCTTAATGGAGTTTCAAGATAGTGTGGGCATGTATGGGATCATTGAAGAACAACAATGAGTGCAGGATCACAAGAATACACACAAAGGACACTTAGCAGGTGCTATATTATGAAAGTATTACTAACAGTATCACCATATG
>AWOL01S0118656.1:1884-17557 GCA_000715115.1 Nicotiana otophora
CGTCGTTGCCGCAATAGTCGCAGAAGAATTTCCGTTATCAATTGCCATTTCTCACTGTAAACAACAGAAGAGTTCAATTAATGGCAAAATCAGAATATTACACAATACTGTTATTAACAAAAAAATAGTATGTATAATAAATAAAACCGAAGTTTTTATATACTGTTTTACAGAAAAACGATGAAGTTTTTATGTTCTTCAAATCGTCTTACTAATTTCAATACTCAGATGAAGTTTTTATATCTTCAAATTAGAATAGTAAAATTCAGAAGGAGTAGAAAATCACACAGGTTTTAATCTCCACAAACAAAATACAGAATATAAAAAAAATAATTTCCTTAAGATTGTTATTATTCTGTATTGCTATAATAAACAATTAAACTTTCAGAAAAAACAAAACAGAAAGTTAGTAATAGTTGTTTAACGAAATAGATTCTGAAAAATAAAAAAGAAACAGTATAGGAATAAATCGAGCCCACTGAATACACAGTGTGTCCTTAAGGAAATTATTCCCCTCAAGTACCCGAGGTGCTGGAATATATCCTCCCAGGATAGAACGATTTAACTCACCAGTGTATTGGTACCAAAACTCTGATGAACTGCGAACCACTCAATGGTCGTAAAACACACTGGAAAATATTGTGCAGAAGAAGAAGAAGAAGAAGCTCAGAAAATTTCATAAGGAAAGATTCTGGGATTCAAACTCTATTTATAGAGTTGATGGCATTGTTTCTGAAAAGGTTTGCAACCTTTCAGAAACAGCCATGGCTGTTGGAAAATGTGTGTTTGAAATATTGCGGAAAATTTAAAATAATCCGGGAAAGAAAACGGGCCTGACCGAACCGGGTCGCGGGTCACGGGTTATTCAAAAAAATTAACAAAATTAATCTTTTTGGACAAAATTTCTTTAATTAAATAATTAACAAAAAAAATATTCAATCCGGAATAACCCATGACCCGCGACCCGGTTTGGTCAGGCCCATTTTCTTTCCCGAATTATTTTAAATTTCCCGCAATATTTCAAACACACCTTTTCCAACATTAACTTGTATACGTAATTTGACTAATGAAGCAAATATTACTATAGCGCAAGATAGGATTGTTATTTTCATAAATGTGGGTTTACAAATGGAAAAGGGAAAGGCAAGCATTGGAATGACTACCATGGATAGTTGTGGTTATTTGCCTCCTGCCCTTGGCGCCCCTGTTAAATTTGTAGGGAAGACCATAACCGTTGGAATATACTAGCAATTCGGAAGGCATTAGAAAGAGTGTTACAGAATGGTTGGTCAAAAGTTAATATACTATCATATGCAAAGAATATGGTACAAATGTTACAAAAGAAGATGACCGTATCTTGATTTAAAAATATGAGAACATTAGCGATGATATATGGAGGTTGATGAGATCTTTTGAAGATATCAACATCCGGCGAAGTCAGAAATTTTCTTAAGGGTGTTCAAATTTAAAAAAAGTGAAAACAATTTCCGATAAAAGGTGTTCAATATATGTTATATATCTCTAGAACCTAATATTTTACCTATATACACAATATAATTTTTCAGCGAAGGGTGATCAGTTGACCACCCTTGATAGGCCGTAGCTTCGCCTCCGTCAACATCGTATACATTCCTAGAACATGGAATGTGATAGCTCATAATTTAGCTAAATTCTCGAATTCGCTTTTACATCTAGTTTCTTGGTATTGTATTTTTCCAAGTTGGATTGTAAGCTATGTTATAGTGTCTTATGAACATTTGAGACATGTTATGAAGTAATATAATGCATCTGTTTATGGGAGAAAATGAGAGCCCACACGCTGCTCATAGTACAACGTGGTGTGCAAAGACGTTGAGCGGTATCCCAAAAGTAAGGTACTTAATTAAAAAATAATAAAAATACCAATTTGATGAATTGCCATATTTTAATTCGATACATTTTCATGTTAAATTTCTTGAAAGGGATAGCCTAGTGGCTGTTGCATGAGATACCACACTTTGTGTGAGTTTATTTGCTTCAACATTGATGACCTAAATTATCTTGGCAACATGTGCTTGTGGTTGTGGGCAGTTGAGGTGCACGTATACTCGTCCAAACACTACTTATATTGAAGAATAAGAAATAAAATTTCACTTAGACGACCCTTACTAAGCTTTATCCAACATATGTTAATATTCAATGCAAGACCATGCGCCCTCTTTATCCAGCGTGTTATTTGTACATCATGTCCCTTTACAATTTCAAAATTAAGAAAATAACCTTTTTAGATCTTTAAGTGTAAAAGATTACGTGTAAAAGTAAATCTCTCATGTGTAAAAAATGAGTTAGGGTCATAAAACTAAAAATAAGTTTGTAAAGAGACGCAAAACCAATTGAACCCTTTTATCAGCTCAATTGTATGCAAAGTGAATGCTATCTTAGAAGAAAAGGCGTTTATGAAATCCAAAAACCAATTTGATAAGCAATAATGTACGTAAGTAAATTCAAAATTTTTTCGATAATCAATATATTTCAACTTGGCTGTATGATTTTTGTGCTATCTTTTACATGCGGCATCCTGAACACGTTTTTTTTTTTTTTTCTTCTTTTTTTACGTTGAGGAGAAAAGGAGATGAGTGATGACTGCTAAATTGTTTTATTTTGGCTGACAAACCGTACTCTTTTCTTGTCCAATAAATCTTTTGGGCCTCAAATGTTGTCATTATAGTCTAGGTTCAAGTAAGTGCTAATAGTAACCATACCAGAAAAAAAGAGGAAACAAAGGAAGTAATTGAACCTTACAATTTCATAGGAGATTTTTTTCCAGCAAGTTCCTATCAAATAGCCTTCATCCATAGGCAGAAACGGAGCTAGAGAAGCAGATATGGTTTTGGACGAACTCAATAGCTTTTGCTTAGAACCTAAATTTGTATTTAGAAATTTATTAAATATGTATATTTAATTACGAACTCAGTAACTAAATGAGCTATGGGTTCGATGGCAATTTCAAAACCCAAAATCCTGACTCCGCCTCTGTCCATTTATCTCAATTTTCACAATCATGAGTGTTAAGAACCTTGATTAATCAGTAAATGTAACCCCTAACTGCAACATTCTTTCTCTCACTCATCACCTATGTTACTCGGACTCTTCAAAAATGTTGTTAGGTGTGTGTCGGATCCTCCAAATTTAGTGTATTTTTGGAGGATCCGACACGGGTGCGGCAGCACTTTTGGAGAGTCCGAGTAACATAGTTCATCACTGTTTGAGTGGAAACATTTGAATATAATTGTATAGGGTACTTCTCCAGCAATGGATTAAAAAAGAAATACTCCTATGTTATATACTATACTGAATAGAAGAGTCCAACTCAATGTACCAAAATAAAAAGGGGAGTCCAACTCTAAGGACTAGCATATTTGGTGGAAGATCATCTCATTCAACCTATATTTATAAGCTGATTATTCACACCACTATTTGGATTCAGATCACTATCCCTAATACTACCAGGCAGATTATTTGCACAATATGGCACTTCTTTAAATTATGTCCCCCATAATCTCATTGGCTAAATTTTTACCTTTTAAATGTCGGTAGTTGGATGAATTTTTCTCTTCGCATATAAATTTAGCTCAATAGATTAACAGAGACATAATTTAAAAAGTGACATAAAAAAGGTCATTTGTGCAAATGCTCTCTTCTAGTTCTAGGTTATCCTTCCAAGTGTTGCCTCAAACCCTCAAGTGTTTATTAACTTTTCTCTGATATCAGTTATTATCGACTGAGCATGAGAAGTCCAAATAAAATATAGCAACAAGAACCAAAAAGAAATGATGCATATTGATATGAAATTAGCAAATAGAAGATAGTTACAACATAGATTGTCTCTAATTCTACGCACATCTTGATCTTTTATGATTTTATTTGACATGGAATTATTTATTTGTTATCTACGTAAGAACTTGTAATGAATATACATGTTCAAAGGTATTTAAAGTGTTTTGACCAACCTCAGTGTATTAAATTAAAGCAAGAACGCATTAATTGGTCAAAACATATGTAGCGATTTTCTTTGATCCAATTTCTGATCAATTTTAATTATCTCATCAATTCAACCTCCTGAGGCAACTTGTTCTCCGTCTCTGAGTTTTTAAATCTCCTTTCCTCTCCGTTTCATGTTAGTTCGATTTCTCCGACGTCAATCTCAGTTTCCGACAAAAAAAAATCGAAGAACTTTGACTGAGCTTGTACAAACGACCTATTTATCTAACTATTACTTACAATGCGAGCTCTGGAAGTTTGCAGACGCTAGAAAGAAACATATGTAGCGAATGGCGTGCAACCTCAAGTAATGGAGTGGTGGTGGCACTATGGCAGTGGTGGCGGGAAGAGTAAGGAGGGAAGGGTAAGGATCGAGGGTGGTGGTGGCAGTGGTGGGTAGGGAGGAGGAAGAAGGGTGTATACGGGTAAAATCGAACTCGAGATTTGATCAAGCATCCAACACGACAGTCTGAGATCGAGAGATGGTGATAAAATCCCAGAGATTGGTTCCTGCCTTACCGAATTAGCCACCGGAACTACCAGACTTGCATTCGAGTTTACTGAGGTCATAACCGGTCCCGGTTATAACGGTCTCAAGGAACATATTGCCAGCTTATCCGATAAAGGTCCGAAATTCCCGCAACTAACCGGATATTACGGCGAAAATCACAGAACATACGAAAAAAGGGACCAATGGTCAGCAAATCAAGGACTTTTTTTATCTTTTATAGAATAATAGAATAATACCTTAAAAGTAGGTTCCTCTAATATATAAAGAGGGCCTCACAATTCATGAAAAATATTGTAACATACACTCATAAGCAATACTTTACGGTTATTCTTCAAGTTCTTATTCTTTGGTGTCTTGTTGTCGATCAAAGTACTTTCAGCTCGAGGGTGGCCAGCTTTCCTAGGCGAAAATTATCCAATTCACGTGGTTTGTAATTAATTTATCGTTATTTATTTCAATTGCTATCTAATTTATTATTCAGTATCAAATTAATCCGCATATCTTTTAAACTATGAGAAATTTCAATTGTTATCTGATTTTGAGGGTAAACAGTTTGGCGCCCACCGTGGGGTAAAGGATAACAATGACAATTTGATACAAATCACTATAACACACCCCATTTTACACTTGTTCTTTGAAGTATTTCTGATTGCAGGCGAGGATCGAAATGTCAAACCCACAGTCCGTCCCTCTAAACATGGACACAGAATCTGGCCACCATGGCACGAACAACAATGCAATGCTCGGTAACAAGACCTAGTCGATCTTGGTAGAATCACGGTGGTGGTTCTCATCGACGCTTGTTCGCATATGGCTATCGGCACAAACCAGCCCACCGACCTCGAAAATAGCGTGCGCAGGGAAGTGTGTTCGATTGCACAAAACACGCACAAAGGTGAAAATGATAGGATTAACCTGCGTATGATCTTCAAAATGCTACAGGCTCAACAGACGGTGATAACTCAATTGCAGAACCAAGGTCGAACACCGAGCAGAAATAAACCCGAGCTCCCCCGGGAAGCCACCCCCAGGAACGAACCAGTCTCGGAAAGAACGAGCGAGAGTGAATCGGGGACTAACCCTTAAATCATAAAATTACTCGAAGAATTGACAAAACGGATAGAAACAGGGGAAAAGAAAATCGAAGCCAATGATAAAAAGGTGGAAATCTATAATTCCAGGATCGATCAAATCCCAGGAGTACCCCCAATACTAAAGAGCCTGGATTCCAAGAAATTTATTCAGAAACCTTTTCCCCCGAGCGCGGCTCCAAAGCCGATCCCCAAGAAGTTTTGCATTCCTGAGATTCCTAAGTATAATGGACCGGCCTACCCAAATGAGCATGTGACCTCCTATACACGTGCCATCAAAGGGAACGACTTGGAGGATGATGAGATCGAGTCTGTCCTGTTGAAAAGATTTGGAGAGATCCTATCGAAAAGAGCTATGATATGGTATCACAACCTGCCTCCTAATTCTATTGACTCATTTGTTATGCTTGCAGATTCCTTCGTAAAAGTACATGTCGGGGCTATAAAGGTCGAGACCAGGAAGTCAGACCTTTTCAAAGTAAAACAAAGGGATAACGAGATGCTCAGAGAATTCATATCCCGGTTCCAAATGGAACGTATGGATTTTTCCCCGGTCGCGGACGATTGGTCCGTTCAGGCCTTCACCTAAGGACTCAACATTCGAAGCTCGCTAATTTCATAGCAGTTGAAATAAAACTTGGTAGAATATCCAGAAATCACTTGGACCGATGTCCATAACTGGTACCAATCAAAAATAAAGGTCGAGGATGACCAACTCGAGACCCCTTCTGGATATGTACACCCCGTCAGGATCATCGACCGAGTCAAGAGAGACACCGATCATGAACCTAGATCAAACCGGGATCGGTATCAACCATACAATAGGGACCGGAGAAGTAGTGGGTCCGGGCGAAACCCTATGATAAATGAAAGAAGGAATGACTGAGGACAGAACAACCGAGGACTCATGAGCAAAAATAGCTTCGACAGGCCCATCAGGCCTAAAGAAGCACCGAGGCTATCATAGTACAATTTCGGCATCGATACCTTTGCTATCATGTCCGTCATCGGACACATCAAAGATACCAAATGGCCTTGCCCTTTGCAATCCAATCCAGCCCAAAAGGATCCCAACCTAATGTGCAAATATCACGGCACTCATGGTCACAAAACAAAAGATTGTCGACAGTTAAGGGAAGAGGTAGCTCGGTTGTTCAACAACGGACATCACCGAGAATTCCTCAGTGATCGGGCCAAGAGACATTTTAGGAACATAGATTCTAATAAATGAATCAAACTAGAGGAACCTTAAGGGAGACACAGACTCGAGATTACTTACCAGAAAGAACCTTGTCGTTCAACGACAAAGACGCAGAAGGGATCGCAGAGCCCCACAATGATGCACTGGTAATATCGGTACTCACAAATAGATATCGAGTTAAACATGTGTTGATTGATCCAGGTAGCTCGGCCAACATCATCAGATCGAAGGTCGTGGAATGACTTGACCTACAAGATCAGATCGTACCTACAGTCCGAGTCCTAAACAGGTTTAATATGGCCTGTGTGACCACTAAAGGGGAAATAACATTACCGGTGAACGTCACCGAAACCATTCAGAAAGCCAAATTCTACGTAATTGAAGGGGACATGAGATACAATGATTTGCTCGGAAATGCCATGGATTCACAACATGAGAGCAATACCCTCGACATTATACCAGGTGCTGAAATTCTCGGCGCCCGAAGGAATCAAAACAGTTTACGGGGAACAACCAGCCACAAGGAAGATATTCACGGCCGATGAGATGATCTCATCATCCATACTCTCGATATCTATGGGTACGAATCTGGTGGTCGAAAATGAGGCCAAATAGCAGTCAATGATACCAACCTCGATAGAATCGGAGGAGCGAGGGATAGACGAGGGCAACGACTACGGAGTCCCCAGGTCTTTCATAGCCCCTGATGATTCCGACGCTACAAAATCAACGGTCGAGGAACTAGAGAAAGTCGTGCTAAGTGAACACTTTCCTGATCAAAAGGTATACCTCAGCACGGGGTTAAACCTCGAGCTCAGGAAAAAACTCATTCGATTTCTTATAGCTAACAAAGATTGTTTTACTTGGTCCCACCTCGATATGAAAGAGATACTGCCAGAAATAACCACTTACAAGTTAATCTTAGATCCAAAGTTTCACCCGGTCAAGCAGAACAGGAGGGCCCAATCCGAGGTCAAACATGTTTTCATCAAGGACAAGGTATCTAAACTCCTTAAAATAGGGTCCGTTCGGGAAGTTAAATAAACAAATTGGTTAGCAAGTGTAGTGATAGTTCCTAAGAAAGGGGATAAAATGAGAATTTGTGTAGACTATAAGGATTTGAATAAATTATATCCCAAGGACTCCTTCCCTCTGCCGAACATCAATCGCATGATCGATGCCACGGCTGGCCACGATATCCTCAATTTTCTCGACGCCTACTCCGGGTACAACCAAATACGGATGAACTCGGATGATCAGGAAAAAACCTCCTTTATTACTAAATACGACACATACTACTATAACGTAATGCCATTCGGGTTAAAAAATATTGGTGCCAGTTACCAACGCCTAGTAAACCGGATGTTCGAAGAACAAATAGGAAAATCAATGGTCGTTTACATCGATGATATGTTGGTTAAGTCCCTACAATCAGAGGACCATTTAAAATATTTGTAGGAAACCTTCAACGTATTGAAAAAACACAATATGAAGTTGAACCCGGAGAAATGTGCGTTCGGAGTTGGATCAGGTAAATTCCTCGAATTCATGGTATCCAACCGTAGAATCGAGATCAATCCTGATAAGATCAAATACATCAAAGATATCACGGTCGTAGATAACGTAAAGGTCGTGCAAAGGCTAACCGGACGCATAGACGCTCTGGCTCAATTCATCTCGAGGTCCTCCGATAAGAGTCACCGATTCTTCTCATTATTGAAGAAAAAGAGTAACTTCTCATGGACTCCGGAATGCCAAATGGCCTTGGAAGAACTCAAGCGATATCTATCGAGCCTGCCGCTGCTCCACACGCCGAAGATAGACAAATAATTATACCTATACTTGGCGGTCTCGGAGATAGCAATAAGTGGAGTCCTAGTCCGGGAAGAAAAAGGTACGCAATTTCCAATTTACTATGTTAGCAGAACTTTAGGTGAGGCCAAAACTAGATACCCTCACCTAGAGAAATTGGCGCTTGCCTTGCTAAGCGCCTCTAGGAAGTTGAAACCGTATTTTCAATGCCACCCCATACGTGTTGTGACTACTTACCCATTGAGAAATATAATGCATAAACCTGAACTCTCGGTACGTGTAACTGCTCGGTCATAGTAGGCTCGCTCATAGGTGCTCGGCCATACTAGGCTCTGTATCTCGACCATCCTAGGCTCGCTCATAGGTGAAAATATTGTAATACTGTATATATATATAGACCCTCTGCTCTCTTGACTGGAAGAAAATAATACTTAACTGAATATAAAGTCACGATAAGGGAGAATCCTGTAACTTCTGAGACTAGGATAATGCGACTAAATTCATGAATACGAACTTCTCTTTATGTCTCGTTGTCAAACATATGTAGTTACGGGATCATGCCAAATGAAGAAAATGTTTAGCCTTAACATACCTTATCATAATATTTCTCATCACCAAGTTGAATTTGCCTCTTCGCACCTTAATCTACAACAACGATAATAATACTATCATTAAGTTATGAAAGGTACAACTATCTCACAACGAACGACAAGCTTATTTTGTATTAAAGCAGGTAGCATCTCCCCTATAATACTTTCTTCCGCCAAATTCACGATAACACCAATAACACACGAACTCAATAATAACAACATATATACATTATTTTCTAACCTTATATACACCACAAAATACTAAAAAACAGCCCAACATACCTGAATCTCTTCAAACAGACCGAAAATGTTACGACGAACAACCAGCCCACCATCCTGCATTTATGTGGTATTTCTCCACACCATTCCTCCTCCAAAACTCCACAAAATAATAATAAAACACGCAGCCCAATAGCAAAACAAAACAGTCCACAAAACAGTCTGCTACAAGTGAATAACTCGAACTCACGGCTTCCAATCACCGTCCCGTGAGTTCTTACAAATATAGAACGACTTACTATGCATTTACAACAGTAAAAATGGATGAATAGCAGTAAAATTACCTTATTTGTTGGATAACTCGGCTCCTATCTTGGTTCTCCAAACTCTAGGGTTTACCTCTAATTAGAACTTGAAAGGGAGAGAAAATCAATTAGGGTTCGTGGGCAATGTTTTGGGAGGATTTTTGCAGAGCTTATGTCTGGTTATTATGCCTTATTATCAGTCTAACACATGAAGGAGATTGGCCTTTAAAAATTCCTCTTTAGACGACCCGAACTGGCCCATTTTTGGACTCTCATTTAAGCAAGTAGGTGACAGTCTGCACAGTCTCGCAAAAATGCCCATATCTCTCTACTATTATATCGTATTGACAAAAGGTTTAATGAGTTAGAAAATAAACTCATAGATATTAAATTTTATTGGTGGAACAACCCGTAACTCTAAGTATATTGGGATAAAACAGTCATTACATTTGACCAAATATTTCAGTAAAACTTATGAACGTAACTTGTGATGATTTTCATCGACTTTTGTTCCACCACTCGCTTGACTTCAAAACATAATACGCGACTATCATATGACTAACATAAGTCATAACATAACCTCCTTATCATGTTAAGCACCATAGTCTCACCCCAAAAGTATATGTTATAACATTCCCAACTTGTCGACTTTCGACGAAACATTATTTTCTTCAATTCCTTTAGCTTCTGAACCTTCCAACCCTCTTTGTACTTGTTGTTCATGATATTTAATATTTGTAACCTCCAAGGTAACATGATTAACTTACTTTATATATTTTCAAAGATTATCTCATTTTTGGTCCTACATTAGTTTGCTCACGACGCACTTTTACGTACGAAAATATAGGGCGTAACATCATTCCCCTCTTGGGAACATTTGTCCTCGAATATTTACTCTTAGAGACTTTGGAAATGTTTTTGCCAAAGTCTCCTCCGTACACTAGACTAAAACCAGCACGCAGCCATAAAACATACTATGCATGCCAGACATGGCCAATGTCTATAAATAGCAACACTTTGCCTCACACAACGGTAAATCATAAATACTGAAAGTCAAGAAATAAGAGCTTAACTGATGACCTACTAACCTGAATAGAGTTATGTTGTAGCATCCCATCTCGAGCCATATCTTCAGTTTGAAATATGTTGGGGTATTTAGACTTCATTTCTTCCTCTGTTTCCCACGTCATATCTTCCACATTCTTGCTTCTCCATAAAACCTTCACAGAGGCTACCTCCTTATTTCGTAACTTGCGGATTTGTTGGTCTAGGATGGCAACTGGAATTTCCTTGTATGATAAGTCCTCCGTAATCTGTACATCATCCTTGGGCACCACTCTGGTAGGATCGCCAATGCACTTCCGTAGCATAGATACATAAAAAACCGAATGGATTGACTCCAATTCTGAGGGCAATTCTAACTTATAAGCTACTTGGCCTACTCTCTGAGTGATCCTATAAGGCCCAATATACCGTGGGCTAAGCTTGCCTTTCTTGCAAAACCTCATCACGCCCTTCATAGGTGATACCCTTAAGAAAACCCAGTCATTAACCCCAAACTCTAAGTCTCATCGCCGCACGTCAGAATATGACTTATGATGACTCTGAGTTGTCAACAGTCGCTACCTGATAAGCTTTACTTTCTCTATGGCCCGCTGAACCGGGTCTGGCCCATGTAACCCAGATTCTCCAACATCAAACCACCTTATAGGAGATATGCACTTACGCCCATATAAAGCCTCGTACAGAGCCATCTGGATACTGGAGTGGTAACTGTTATTATATGCAAACTCGATAAGAGGTAGATGTTCATCCCAACTTCTTTTAAAATCCAACACACATACTCATAACATATCCTCGAGTGTCTAAATTATGCACTCGGCTAGTCCATCAATCTGTGGATGAAAAGTTGTGTTGAGATTCACTTGAGCCCTTAGACCTCTCAGAAATGACCTCCAAAAATATGCTGTAAACTGGGCCCCACAGTCAGATATAATAGATACTGGTGCTCCGTGTAGCCGTACTATCTCCTTAATATATAACTTTGCATAATCTTCTGTTGTGTATGTAGATCTGACCGGTAAGAAATGAGCTGATTTCGTGAGCCTATCGACTATCACCTATATAGAATCGAACTTACGATGAGAACGAGGTAAACCCGTAACAAAGTCCATATTTATCGCCTCTCATTTCCACATCGGGATCTCTATAGTGTGCATTAGCCCTCCGGGCTTCTGATGCTCTACCTTTACCTGCTGGAAACTAGGACACTAGGTGACAAACCCAGCAATGTTCTTCTTTATATCGTTCCACCAGTACACATCCTTAATGTCATGACACATCTTTGTCGACCCAGGATGAATGGAGTACCACGGATAATGTTCCTCTGACATAATCCAGTCTCGTAGCCCTGCTACATCTAGAACACACAGACGACCCCTGTATCTGAGAACCCCATCTCCCTTGAGCTCTAACAACGGCTTCTTCTATTGCGGAACTCGCTCTCTCAACTCGACCAACTCTGGGTCCTCGTACTACCTTTCCTTGACTTCAACTATGAGAGATGATTTTGCAGTGTTTTGGAGTACAACTCCACCATCATCAGAATCCACTAACCGAACCCCCAAACAAGACAATTGATGAATCTCTCTAGTTAATTGTCTTTTATCGGCCTCTACATGTGCTAAGCTACCCATAGATTGGCGACTTAAGGCATCTGCTACAACATTAGCTTTCCCTGGATAGTAGAGAATGTTAACATCATAATCTTTCAACAACACAAGCCATCGCCTCTGTCGCAAATTCAACTCTTTTTGCTTGAAGATTATATTGCAGGCTTTTATGATCTATAAATACATCAACATGAGCACCATATAAATAATGCCGTCATATCTTAAGTGCATGGACAACCGCAGCTAACTCGAGGTCGTGGGTTGGATAATTCGTCTCGTGCTTCCTTAACTGCCTTGAAGCATACGCAATTACCTTCCCATGTTGCATCAGGACACATCCTAACCCGACACCTAAGGCATCATAATACATGGCATAACCCTCTGGACCCTCTGTAAGTGTTAGAATTGGCGTTGAGGTCAACCTATTCTTAAGCTCTTGGAAACTCCGCTCGCAAGCCTCCGTCCATTGAAACTTAGTTGCTTTCTGCGTCAACTTTGTCAATGGTGCCAAAAGGGATGAAAAACCCTCTACGAACCTCCGGTAGTATCCTGCTAAGCCTAGAAAGCTACGAACCTTTGTCAGAGTGGTAGGTCTAGTCCAAGATTTCACGGCCTCAATCTTCTGAGTGTCTACCTTTATACCTTCATCAGATACAATATGCCCTAAGAACGCTACAAACTTCAACCAAAACTCACATTTAGAAAACTTAGCATACAACTTACGATCACGGAGGGTTTGGAGTAATGCTCGCAGGTGGTCCGTATGCTCATCCTCTGAACTTGAATAAACCAGAATATCATCAATAAATACTATCACGAACAGATCTAAAAATGAACGGAATAGGCTATTCATCAAGTCCATAAATACGGCGGGTGCATTCCTCAACCCAAAGGACATGACAAGGAAATCGAAGTAGCCATATCGGGTCTTGAAGGCTGTCTTTGGAATATCTTTCTCCCGAACTCTGACCTGGTGGTATCCCGATCTCAAATCAATCTTTGAAAAAAAGCTAGCCCCCTGCCACTGATCAAACAAGTCATCGATCCTTGGAAGTGGATACTTATTCTTAATAGTTACCTTGTTCAACTGCCTATAATCGATACACATCCTCAGCGAGCCATATTTCTTCCGCACAAAAAGTACCAGTGCACCCCAAGGTGAGGTACTGGGACTGATAAAACGTTTCTCCAGCAAATCTTTTAAATGCTCCTTCAACTCGGCAGGTGCCATTCTATACGGAGGGATGGATATTAGTTGAGTTCCTAGAAGCAAATCGATGCTAAAATCAATCTCTCATTCTGGAGGAATACCTGGAAGCTCATCTGGAAATACATCTGCATACTCTTTGACTATGGGAATAGACTGAAGTGTAGGTATCTCAGCATCTACATATCTAACTCGTACAATATGATAAATACACCCTTTTGCGATTGTTTTCCCTCGCCTTCAGATAGAAAATAAACCTACCTCTGAGTGTCGCTGTATTACCTACCCATTCAAGGACTGGCTCACCCAGAAAATGAAATATGGCTGCCTTTGCTCGGCAATCAATTGTGGCATAGCAAGATGCCAACCAGTCCATGCCCATGATAGCATCAAAATCCATCATCTCTAGCTCAACTAGGTTGGCTAAGGTCTGACGACTACAAATTGTCACTGTACAACCTCCGTAAACCCGTCTAGCAATAATCGATTCTTCGATCGGTGTAGATACCACAAAAGGATCACTTAGTATTTCAGGCACTATACCAAATTTCCCCGCCACAAATGGGTTAATATACGATAAAGTAGATCCTGGGTCTATCAAGTCATAGGTATCGTGAGAGCAAATGGTCAATATACCTGTCACAACGTCTGGTGAAGACTCTTGGTCCTGTCGACCCGCTAAAGCATAGATACGGTTCTGATTACCACCTGAACTGGAACCTCTACCTCTTCCTCGACCTCTACCAGCCGAAGATTGAGACTCGCGCCTTGAAGGATGCACGGACATAGATGATCCTGTTGCTGAACTCGCTGGTTGTGCCATTCCCCCAGAATCTCTATTTGGGCAATCTCGCATCATATGCCCCGGACGCCCACATGTATAACAAGCATCAGAACCTGCTCGGCATTGGCCCAAGTGTCCTCTACCACAGATGTCACACNACCTGAACTGGAACCTCTACCTCGACCTCTACCAGCCTAAGACTCGTGCCCTGAAGGATGCATAGACATAGATGATCATGTTACTGAACTCGCTGGTTGTGCCATACCCCCATAATTTCAATTTGGGCAATATCACATCATATGCCCTGGATGCCCGCATGTATAACAAGCATCAGAACCTGCTTGGTATTGGCCTAAGTGTCCTTTACCACAGATGTCACACCGTGGCGGAAACGACCATATCTGCCTTGAACCTCGCTATCGTTGCAAAACCGATGCCCGTAAGCTATCACCTAGTCCTGACTGAGTATAGCGGTCATACTTTATCCCTGTAACTGAGGTGGCAGAGGCATATGTGGCCGTCCGAAGTACTGAGGCCTATAACTACCCTGAGACTGCTCCTGAGACATGGGAAATCTCATCCTCTTACATTGCCCTTGCTCAGTCCTCTCTGTACCCTGCTGCCGACGCCTACCCCTTTCTATATTCTGAGCGAATGCCTGAATCCAGGAGATATCCATACTATCCTGCAATGCAGCGGTGGCACATGCCTCGTTCAACTTTGGGGCCAACCCTGCTATAAACCTATGGATCTTGTCCCGCGTAGTAGAAACTATGGATAGTGCATATCTGGATAATGAGTCAAAATGAAGACTAATACTCTCGAACACTCATATTGCCCTGCTTGAGGGCTGGAAACTGATCGACCCAAGCCTGTCGGATCTACAGGGGTAAGTAATGGTCAAGGAAGGCATCTGAAAAATTCTCCCAACTAGCTAGAGGTGCATCACGTTCCATGAACCTCTCTCATCCCTCGTACCAAAGGATGGCTATATCTCGGAGTCGAAAAGCTGCTAGCTCAACTGCCTCTTTCTTTGTGGCATGCATAAACCGAAAGATCCTATGAAGCTGATCTATAAAATCCTGTGGGTTCTTCCTCTGATCTGTCACCGTGAACTCTGGGGCACTCAAATCAATAAATTCTCGGACCCTTGAACTCCCAGACCCCTCAGAAGATCCTGCACTAGCTGATGCCCTAGCTTGTTGCTGGGTAGCTACCAACTGTGTCAACAAATGCACCGCACTCCTCAAGTCCTGATCTG